>PVJO010008823.1:0-72913 GCA_004026905.1 Hystrix cristata
CTCCGGTGGGTGCCAGGGGCCCCGCCCCGGCCTCCCTCCTGGTCCTTGGTGGTCTGCTGCCACCTGACCTTACCTCCATCCTCTGGGCGGTTCTTCTGGGTGTGAGTCTCTGTTCCTAGATCCCCCTTTACACCATCACCATCAGACTGGAGTAGGAGCCATCTTACTTCTTTCTGCCCCAGCTTTGTCTCCTGTTCCAAGGCCACAGAGGGCAGCCTGGGCAGGGGATACATCTTGTCCGGTCCCCAACAGGTGGGGAGACTGGGATTTCTGGCTCCTCAACTCTGGCTGGATCTCCATCACCTCAGTGTGGTGGGCAGACTGAGCCCTGTCTGTTCCTCCAAGCCACGTGGGCCAGGCCTCCGAGTGGCTTCTCTGACCCTCAGGACCCAGGGGCTGGGGAGGCTGAGGGCCAGCACCGGTGTGAAGAGCAGATTCCCAGGGAGCAGCCAGGCCTTCGTGCCCTGTGTGGGTGTGAGCGGGGACACAAGTGCCTAGGCCACATGGTCACTCTAGCGGCAGCAGGAAGCCCTTGCCCACAGTGTCCAGTGCCTTCTACAGTGTCCCCTGCTGTGTTCCGGGGCAGGCCCTCCCCCAGACCTGGCTGATCGATGGCAGGGTGTCAGGGACAGAGGACACCGATTGTGCAACATCTGCATCTGATCCGTCCAGCTGCTGGCCTGCCTGGGCCGGATCTGGGCCGGGTCTGGGCCACCTGACTTTCCAGAGGACAGGAGGGGCACAGAGGCAGGGCTCAGGCCATCTTTGTCCCCACTCGTACACTGTCCCTGCTCCCATCCCAAGATCCTGTCCCTCAGATTTTTGGAGCCCAGGATCCAGGGAGAAAGGAGGTGGCAGAGAGGAGGAGGGTACAGTAGATGGGCCGGGTGGGGTGCAGTGGGTAGGGTCAGGGTCAGGCCCTGGGGCACAGCTCGGAGGAGCAGTGAAGGTGAGTGGGGTGGCCCACCCCAGTCCTAACTAGCTGGCCCCCAAAACGGGGCCTCCCCATCTCTCTCCTTGGTCATCCAGGAGGCCTGCATTTGATGGGCAAGAATCAAGGGTGGAAGCCCAGCTCCCCAGCTCCAGGGCCAGACCCCGCTGCCTCCAGTGGCCTCATAGCGCAGTGCAGTCACCTACATGCTGCGTGCTCCACACAGTGCACACACCTGTTCTCACACAGCTTACGCTCCATACACACCACATACTTTAAACACACTGCACATGCCGCGCATCTCAGGCTCCACACACCCATTCACATGCACCCTTACACTCTACATCCTACTTCTGTTTTGTACACACACCCCTGACGTTGTATGTGTGAGTCAGCTTTCCATCGCTGTAACCATGTTCCTGAGAGGAGCTTAGAGGAGGAAAGGTTTAATGTGGCCCACTGGGCCCCGGGCAGGAGCAGCATGGTGGGAGGGCATGGAGGAGGAGGCCTGTAGCCAGAGAGCAGCAGGACCCTCAACAGAGTCAGGCAGGAAGGGGCTGGGGACCAGAAACGATCCCTGGTCACATTCCCACGGCCCACTGGGACCAGCCCGGAAGTGTGCTTTGCTGGTCTCCTACCTGTTGAGACCTTTGCTGGTCTCAACCTGTTGGTCTCTCAAGCCACCAGGTTGACAGTCAAGGCTGACTGTCACAGTGTCTTACTCCTGAGCTCACCTCAGTTCACACTGTCTGTGTCCCAGGTGCTCAGGACCCACATGTGGTCCGAGGCCGCTGTCATGGAGGGTGGGCTCTGGAGAATAAGGCAATAATTCCAGTAATTCCCAGCTACTCAGAGACTGGCATCAAACCCCGCCCCACCTCCCCTCTCTCCTCTCCTGTCCCTGGAGTGCGCAGCCCCGCCTCTGCTCTCTCCTGCCAGGGGCTGGTCTGTCTCACCTGTCCAGGTAAGCAGAGTGGCGTGAGCCCCTGCTCAACCTGCACGGGCCTCTGAGCGGCCCCCGATCCTCAGTGCCCCACACTCATGCTCCTGGGGACTGGGGCTGTAACCAGGCAGTGCTGTCACCAGGCAACAGCCCCAGGAGAGAGCTCAGGTCTCCCGCACCTGCCTGCCAGCCTCTGGGGTGCCCATGGGGCGGGGCAGGCAGAGTGGGGCGGGCATTTTCTGTCTCCTGCCTCCTGCCTGTTTACCTGTGCTCAGTCCCGGTGCTGTCCTGGACCCGGCAGGAGGCCCATGGAGCCTGGGGCCACAGGCCACAGAGGACAAGGGCCAGACACCCCAGCCATGGCTCTGGGCCATTGATCCAGTGCAGGCCAGCCTAGTGGGGGTGGAGAGACCTTGGCCTGGACAAACAGAGCTCCTGAGGCCTACGTGCAGGACCGCCACCCACCCGCCACTCTGGGAGGTAAGCAGGGGACGCTACTTGCGAACCAGGGACTGGACCTATGAATGACTTGGTGACGGTATCCCCTCTGACAGCCAGACCGGCTGTCTGGGGCTTGAGCTGCCTGCCGTCCTCTGAGACCAGGCCCGTGGGCCTCGCTGACCAGAGAGTGACCATGAGCAGCGGCACAGTGGCAGCACTAGGGGTAGGAAGTGCAGGGCTGGGCGAGCCCAGCCGTGTAGAAGGCGCAGGCAGTGTTGGGGCCCGGGTGGCTTGGGACTCGGGAGGGAGGGATGGGGAGATGCCTGATTTCTTGGGCAGATCCCCTCTTCCCACCTTGCAGGACTGGACAGGCTGCCTCCCTCCACATCCGGGGTTTGAGACAGACCCAGAGCCCCACACCACCCCGTGGCAGACCCCACACAGCATTCTGGCTCGAAGGCTGAGTGGGCCACGTGTTGTGTGCATGTCTGTGTGTGTGGAGCAGGGGTATGCACCTTGGGTCTGTGCTGTGAGCATGCACCTTGAGTGTGTGTCCCTCAGTGTGCTGCCCGGGTGTGTCTCTGTGTGTGCATTTGAGAGTGCATGAGTGCAGTGGCAGGGACCCAAGTTTTCCCTGCACCCTGGGACCCTCAGCTGCCTGAGGCCTGTGTGCAGGACCACCACCCACCCTCCACTCTGGGAGATAAGCAGGGCACACTACTTGGGAACCAGGGACTGGACCTATGAATGACTTAGCGACAGTATCCCCTCAGACAGCCAGACCGGAGCTCAGAGCCAGCACTTGCTCAGGGTTGGATGGTTGTGGATCAGGACCCCTAATGGGCCCTGGTTAAGTGGCTTCATCTTCCTCAGTTTCCCCAATCATTAAATAGAGGCAGCAGAGCTCACCTTCCAGGCTTCCAGAAGCAAAATGAGCCCCAGTTTGTAGCATTGCCCTGAGGTGAAGCTGGTGCACAGTCGGAGGTCAGGATTTCCATTGCTGGATCCCAGGCAAGACGGTCGCCATGGCAACAGGGGCATGGTCCTTCCTTCCGGGGGCTCAAGGTCAGGGGAGAGAGGATGCCCACCGTGGGAGCCGAGCACCGAAGGGGCAGCTCCCAGAGGACGTGAGTGTGGAGGGGCCGCATCCAAGCTGGGCAGGTAGAGAGGACCCCGGCGGAAGGAGGAGGGCGGGGAGAGCTCACAGTGAACGCAACTTATGCTGCTCCAGGTGCAAGTGATGCTGTGCATCCGGGGCTGCGTCCAGTGCCTGATCCATCAAGGTTGCTACCCTCCTCCCCGTTAGATTCATAATCAAGAGGAGGCCAGTGTCACAGCCTAGGGAATCAGCAGGAGAGAAAAGGGGCCAGAGAAGTGGGTGGTGACAGGTGACATAAGCATATCCTGTAGTGTGGGTCTCAAGAAGCACCGTAAAGAGAAATGAAGCAGAAAGAGGGGAAGGGGTCACATTTGAGCAAAGGCTTGAGGGGGGTAAAGGCGCAGGCTGTAAGGCAACCTGAAGGAAAAGTGTCTCAGGTTGAGCTTGGAGTGGCACATACAAAGGTCCTGGGGTGGGTATATTCGTGGCCTGCAAGGAGTGGGGTGTGGCTGCAGCGGGGGGGGAGGGGACAGGAAGACGTGTAGAGTCCTCTAGGATTGTGCTGTAGGTGTGTGGGAGCTATGCAGGGCTTTCAAGCTGGCATAGGGCGAAGACGGCACTCTGGTGACTGTGTGGGAATTTGCTGCTTCAGGTGACTGACTCTCACAGGAGTCAAGGTGACAGATGATGTGGCACGAGTGATGTGGGGTCATGGAGGTACCAAGGAAGCCTGGGCTTTGGGGGCATTTGGAAGGTGGGACTTTCCTGGAGGGCTGGACTCCTGGAATAGCAGGAGAGATGATGTCGAATAATAGAGGGAGACTTGGTGGTGTGGGTGTCCCACAACTGGCTCTCCTGCTGGGCGAGACCCTCTAGAGCGCGGGGAGGGGTCTCTATTCGCCCCCGCACAGAGCATGGATCCATGTGGGTGCTCAACAAAAGTGGGGTGACACTGCCATGGAACCTGGGAGTCCAAGGCCTGGCGTGTTGCCCAAGTCTCACTTCCCGGAGGCGGTGAATGCCAGAGAAAGCGCTGCCGGCTGCTTCAGTCTTTTCTCCTGTCTGCCATCATTTAGTCATGTGACGGGCCCCGTGCTGGGTACCCAGAGGACCCCAGAAGTGGCCAGACACCGGCTTAGCCTCTTAAAGGGGGACCAAGACAAGCGTCAGCCCTGGCATACTGTTGATCTGACCCAAGGCTGCCCAAGAAGGAGGTGGCTGGAGCCCTGGAACACACTACCAGCAGGTGGCCTGGGAAGAGTCCTCCATGTCTAGACGGGGTGACACGGGCCCCAGGGTGGCATGTTATGGCTGCAAGAGAGGGTGGGCAGCAGCTGGCCACGAGGGTCTTGGTCAATGTTTGGATGGCAGGTGGCTGGGAGCCATGGTGGGTGACAGGAGGAGGCCTGGAGGGAGCCAGGGAGACAGCTGGGAGGCTGATCCAGGAGTCCAGGCGGGAAGTGCTTGGATCCCGGGTGGATTTTAAAGCCACAGCGGCACTGATGGGTTAGTGCAGACTGCTGCCCGGTGGTCTGGAATTCTCGTCCTGCGGGTGGGTGGCGAAGGCTTCTCCGTCTTGTGGGGACTCTGCCTGAGAAGCCAGATCACACTGAACTGTGCTTGGGAGAGTCTGAAGATAAAGCAGCAGGCCGGGCCACGAGAGGGGTGACATTCAGTTGCCGTTTAATCATGGTGTGTTAATCAACAGCTCATTTATGGGAGCCATCCCTGAGTGGGGGGAAGAGCGGAGAGATAGACACCTACACTCAAGCCCCGCTGGCCTGCTGTGTGACCTTGGGCAAGAGGCTTAGCCTCTCTGGGCTTCGGTTCTTTTTATCTGTAAAATGCCAGATATTCAGATCACACTGGGAGAAAGAGGCTAAGAAAGGCCCGGCTTGAGCTGTTGCTAGAACGCCCTGGGTCCCCGTTTCCTCATCTGTCCGACAGATGCAGGGTGGGGAGATGTGCCTGGAGGTTTTAGAGCGAGGATGCCTGTGAGGTGCCTGTGCAGAGTGGGCTGAGGAGGAAGGTGTGGGGACAGTGGTCCCACGTCCCCCCGTGACAGCATGGGGATGAAGTGGGGATGTAGGAGTTGTCGCCTGAGGGTGCTGAGGGAATGTTAACTTGTATTTCCTTCCTCGGACCTGAGAGGCTTTGAGGGGGTCTGAGACTTGGACGGGGCAGCACAAAGGGTTAGTGCACCAGCTTTACGCGGAGCCCTGCTGAGCAGGCGGCGCACAGAAGGGAAGTCCACAGGGCCGGTGCCCAGGTGCTGGTTCTGTCCGGGGCGTCGCCTCTGGGTCCTCTGAGCAGGGACACGCCGGCGCAGTGAGGTCGAGTCGGGCTGGAGGTGCTCTGGGGTTCACTTACCACGTCTGTGAGCTGGCTCAGCAGCTCCGAGTCAGGCCTGAGACTGTCGCCCACCCACCCGAAAGGCAGGGGCATGGCCTGAGTTTGGCCGAGGCTCCTTGCAAATGCCAGGCTCTTTCCAGCTCTGCTCTGTTTCCCCCCAGGATGCCCACGGCCGAGGTCCCTCCGGCCGCTGGTGGGCAGGGCGACGGAGGTGATGGCGAGGAAGTGGAGCCGGAGGGGATGTTCAAGGCCTCCAAGAGGAAAGCCCGGGACTACCTGCGCCTGGCGCCCCTGTGGCTGGCCCTGGTCGTGCTGGCATCAGCGGGGGTGATGCTCTGGTACTTCCTAGGTAACCGCAGGAATGCACTCGGGAGACGCGCTGGGCGAGGCTGGCGGTGGCTTCGGGGACCACAGCAGGGCAGGCCAGGGTTCCCTGTGTGGCTGAGGCAGGGCGTTCCCTCTCCCAAGGTCGGCATGCTGCTGGACCTCTGCACCCCAGAACCCACTTCTCAGAGCCTGCAGGCCGCCAAGTATAAACATGACTCGGAACCAGCCCGGCTGCGTTGCGGGAGCCGCGGGCTTGGGTGGTGCCTGCTACCAATTAGTGCCTCTGCTCACTTAAACCAGCCTCACCCTCCTCCAGGGAGGGGACCACGGCTCCCTCCGTCACCTCTGGGTCTCCAGAGCCCCTTGAGAATGCGCAGGGAAGAGGGCTGGATAGCGGCCAGGCCTGGGGGCCCCTACCGGGTCTCTGACTTTGGCCCTCCCTCCCTGATGGCGCAGCCCCTGGAGTAGCTGAACCTGCCCGCACGTGTCCCCACCTTAGTCATTGTACAGGTACTCTGGCCACGTGCTGGGGGTTTCCCTAAAATGATGGAGCTGCATCTCCTCCCTCTAGCTCTTATGATGGGGAAGAAGGACTCAACCAAGGTATAGCGTGCCCGCGAAAATACTCCCTGTGCTCTGTAAGACTCATTCATTCATTCATTCATCCAGTGCCTCACACCTCCTCTGTGCCGGGCGCGAGGCTGGGTTCTGGGGACAGAAGCAGTGATTATAAAACAGCACCGCCCATGTCTGTGCCCACACCAGGACAGAGGAAGCCGAGGGGCCGGGAAGCCACTGAAGGGACAGCCCAGCCCGCCCAGGCGACTCAAGTTTTCCTGTTAACGGTCCGCAGGGGTCAGATCAGGGTTTTTGTTATTGTTATTTTTTGTGGTACTGGGGTTTGCACTCAGGGCCTCACACATGCTGGGCGAGCACTCTGCTGTTGAGCAACATCCCCAGCTCTTTCTTTTTTTTTTTTTTTTTGATGCTGGGGATCGAACTCAGGTCCTTGTGCTTGCAAGGGAGCTCTTTCAAAAAGTTGTATTTTGAGACAGGATGTCTCTAAGTTGCCCAGGTTGGCCTCAAACCTGTGATCCCCTTGCCTCAGCCTCCCAAGTAGCTGGGATTACAGGCAAGCGTTACTATGTCTGGGATTACCTGTTTAAGGTATATTATTTCAACTTGGTGGGCTCGTTTTTTCTTTTCTTTTCTTTCTTTTTTTTTTTTTTTTTTTTTTTAGTACTGGGGATTGAACCCAAGGGTGCTCTACCACTGAGCTACATCCCAGTGTTTTTTATTTTTGTATTTTGAGGCACGATGCCACTAAGTTGCCCAGGTTGGCCTCAAAATCCTCCTGCCTCAGCTTCCTGAATGGCTGGGATTACAGGTACAGGCCACTACCTCTGGCTAGACAGTGTTCTTACCAGCTAAACCTCATGGTGGAGTTTCAGGCCCACTGGAGGGAACTGGGGGGCCCACTTGGAAGCAGCCATGAGGGAGACACATCTGTCTAGGCTCAGCTCAGAAGGGGGACCTGAAATGCCTGCATGACGGGCCGGGATCCCCAGGGCTGACTGCTTGAAGTGACTCATAGATGCTGCTCAGGGCAGGCAGCTCTGCTGGGAGGGAGCAGATGCTGTGTGCACTTCACCACCGGCAGGAAGCCAGCGCCCCAAATAGCACGAGGCCTCTTCGGGTGGCAGGGTAATTAGTCTTCAGGGTAAACTTCGGAGTGCTGGGCTGCAGGGCTGGGAACTCATCTGTCTTTCTCTGCAGAGGAGCCGTGTCTTCCTCCTTGCCCTGGCAGGGGACCCACGGGGTGAGCGCTCCCCGGCTGGGTAAAGCCACTCCAAAAGGATTAAGGGCAGAAGAGGCGCTCAGGATGCCGCTTGGGCAGCTGCTCCTGCAGGGCAGCCTGGGTTGCATGTCCAGAGCTGGGAGACGAGTCAGAGATGGGCTGCGCCCATAGAGAAGCTAGCGGCAGAGTACAGCGGGCCACAGTGGCCCCCAGGGAGGAGCAGATGGCTGGCCGGGGGGGAGCCTGACCCAGTGCCTCCCCATAGCGGACGGGCCCTGCTGCTCCCCAGGGCTCTTGCCAACCCCTAATGCCACCAGCTGTGCCACCCTGGTCCTCCCTTCTTCTGCCCTCCCAGGGGACTTGATGCTTTCTTTTCGCTCCTGCAGCCCTGCCTCGCCTCTGGCTCTGTGAGAAATGAGCCGCTTGGAAGGGAACCCCCCAGATATGTCCCCCACCCCTACACCCTGCTGCGCTGCAGGCTCCTTCCCCTCCACGTGCCCCCCACCCAGGCTCTAGACTGCGCCCTCCTTGCCCTCCTGATGGTGCACAGCACTAACAGGGACCCCTCCACCAAATCCTCCAGTAGTGCCGCCTGTTTCTCTGCACCCCTTACAGCCATCTCCCAGCAGGAGCTGTCTGAGGTGCTGCTATCTTAGGTCAGCACCCTGCATCTTTCTGGGGAGCTTTCCAGCAGGACTCCGTCTCCCTGGAAGCCCTCTCCTCATGGCTCTGGCCACCACGCACTGCCTTCTCCCCCAGTTTGAGGCTGCTTTTCCTTTCCTTTTCTCCTTGCTACCCCGAGCACATCAGGCAAATTCTCACCTCAGGGCCTTTGCATATGCAGGCCTCGCGGCCCTGGGAGGCTCTTCAGAGATATGCATCCACGCACTGGACTCCACCATCTTCCCTGGCCTCCATGTTGCAGCCTGCTCCCAGCCCCTGATTTCACGGCACTTGTCCCCTCTGACATGCGCTATGCTCTGTTTGTTACCTTCCTTGCTCTTAAGGTGTGAGTTTTGCCTTTATTGTTTCATTCCTCAATAGACTGATATATTCCCAAGGACTTTAGACCCATTTCTACACATAATAAGTCCTCAATAAATACTTGTTGAGTCTTTTTTTTTTTTTTTTTCTGGAGACAGTGTCTCGCTGGGCAGTTCAGGCTGGCCTTGAATTCATGATGGTTCTGTTTCCCCAGTGTGGTGATTACCGGCATGTGCCACCACTTCTGCCTTGAATGTCCCTCTTTACATCAGCCAAAATAGTGTTTGCAAAACGGAAACCTGATGGCATCCATCTCTGGCTCAAACTTCCATGGTTTCCTTTGCCCTCTGTCAGGACTCCAGCCTGCCCCCAACACAGCCCTTGTTGCTCTCCCCGTCTCCAGTTGTTCCAGCCACACAGGCGCTTGGTCCTTGTCCTTAGCACAACCCCCGGACCTTGGGGGCCTTTGCACATGCTGTAGGCCCCCCACTCTCCTCCCCCACCTGCCTTCCCAACCTAGAGTCTCCTAGTGCTCACACCCCAGCTGGAAGTCGCTGTGGCCAGGCCTGTTTCCTATGTCACACCCCCTCGGTAGCTCCTTGCCCTTCTTGATGTCATTCCACAGACAGATCCCACGTGTGTCGTGGCTGCTGGAGTGACGCCTGGCACCTTGGAGCCAGTTTGTCCTCAGACAGACTGCAGGGCCGCGATGGGAATGACAGTGACTAACAGTAGGCTGCTGATGGTGATGGCGACGATGGAGACACTGAGGGCCGGGGGCAGGGAAGGGGGGACAACCGGCGTCTTCCGGTCTGCTCCTGGGTCACCCGCTCTTCCTTCCCGGACAGGCCACCGGGCCGAGGTGACGGTCAGCCAGGTGTATGCCGGCAGCCTCCGGGTGCTCAATCGCCACTTCTCCCAGGACCTCGCCCGCCGGGAGTCCGGGACCTTCCGCAGTGAAACTGCCAAAGCCCAGAGGATGGTAGGAAAGGGTGGTGGGTGGGAGGAGTAGGAGGCCAAGGCCCCGATCAAGGCAGGGCAGCCAGCCGCCGTGTGGCCTGGGCACCGCGGAAGGGGACCTGCAGTAGGGGGCCGGGCACACAGCAGATTCTCGGGTCAGACGTACCAGGACTGTGGGCCGGGGATGCGGCTTGGTGGTGGAGACCGTGCGTAGCATTCTCAAGGCCCCAGGCTCTGCCCCACTACGGAGGCCAGTGGGGATGCCAGGAGCAGCCATGACCTCAGAGAAGGCACAGCAGAGCCCTGGGCACCGTTAGGGCCCCACCCTGCCCCCACAGAGGATGCCGGCCTGGCGACTCTGCTCTAGGATGCAGGTCCCATCCCGACAGGGCAGGCCGGAAGTGCTGGGGACCTGCAGCCCAGGAGCCGCAAGAGTGGTGGGTGGAGAGGTACTTGGCTGCCTCGGCTGTGGAAGTTCTCAGGGCTCCATCCTGCCTCCCGGGGCCTGGTGCCCACAGCTCTCCCCTGCGTGGTCCCCTTCCCAAATGATGTGCCACATCACTTCCAAATAAACCGCTCTCCTGGCTTCCTGTTACAAGGTCTGCTTGGAAGGACCCAGCTGAGGCTCTCTATTTGCTCCCCCATCCAGGGGGCCGTGGTCCCAGGATGTGGCCACAGTGTTGCTGCAAACTGAGACGGTTCATGGGAACTTGATTTCCATGGCGACCGAGGGCTCTGGACCGTCCCTCCTGCATCTGCACCCGGCTTGGCCGTGGCGAGAGCTCCAGGCTGCCCAGCTCCCAGCTGGAGCTGCGTGTCTGGCTCCGGACTGCTAGGAGGAGGACCCCAGTGGGCCTTTGCTAGGTTTGGGGGTGACTTTGGGCCAAGGCAGAGGGGCCACCGATAGAGCTGCAAGCAGGTGTGGGGAAGCAGCAAAGATGGCCACTGTGTGCAGATGACAAACCCCTGTCCTCGGCTCCTGTGTCAGGCTGGAAGGAACAGAGGGCACAAGTAGAAAGGGGCTTCAGAAGCCTGTGAGGGCACCAGGGAGAGTCACAGGCCTGTCATGTCCCTCCTCGCAGCTCAAGGAGCTCATTGCCAACACCCGCCTGGGTACTTACTACAACTCCAGCTCAGTCTACTCCTTCGGGTGAGTTGTCCCCACGCCCCATGCTGCTGGCCCTGATAGAATTTCAGAGCCAAGGAATGGGGTGGGGGAGGCATGGCCCTGATGCAATGCCCTCTGCCCTAGAATGGGGACGCCAGGCCACAGAGCGGGGCCTGGGCTTCCTGCGTGTGACCCCTCATGAGCTCGGTTTGCCTGTCTGCAGAGTCATGGGTGTGGGGCTGTGGCAGGGCTTACGCTGCCCCAGCCTGGGCCCAGCAGATCTGGTTGCTTTAGGAGAGGCCGGGGTGGGAGGGGTGGTTGAAAGCAAGTCCCCAGGGCCCCTCCTGTCCACATCTGGGCTTGCCGTGTGCAGCTCCGCCTTGGAGTGCAGATGCCAGGGACACAGGAAGTACTCAGTGAGCCTGGGCCACTGGGTGGGGACCAGATCGAGGGAATTGTTCCTGGCACTTCTCGCCCTGCCTTAGGGAGGGACCCCTCACCTGCTTCTTCTGGTTCATCCTGCAAATCCCGGAGCACCTGCGCCCTGCACTGAGCCCCGAGATGGTGCGGGAGCTGCTGGTGGAGGAGCTGCTGTCCGCCGGCAATAGCTCGGCCCCTGTCTCCTATGTGGCCGAGTACGAGGTGGACCCCGAGGGTCTGGTGATCCTGGGTCAGTACTGAGAGAGTGGGGCTGGGGGGCTGCACAGGGGCTGGGATGCTCTGGGCTGGGTCCCCCAGTGACTCCAGAGTCGGGACGGCAGGTGGGCGGGGGCCTTTCAGGTAGAGGTGAGACGAAGCTGGCTCTAGCAGCCTTCTCTATTTTTATTTTCATTGTATTTTACTTTATTTTTTGTCCGTGTTTATTTGTTTGTTTCCTTTTAACAGAAGCCAGCGTGAAAGACATAGTCGCGCTGAATTCCACGCTGGGTACGCTCCTTTTTGTTTTCTTGCCCTATTTTCCTTTTGAGTTGGAGTTTTTCTTAGTTTGGCCCAGCATCGGGGGCCAAGCGGCTTCTGTCATGGCTTCTGGGAGCGCAGCATGGGGACCCCCAGGGGATGCCATGTGAGCACCATCAGGATTCGATGCTGGGCTTGAGGCATGTGGGAGAGGCGTGTGCTGGTGTGGGCGCATGTCCTGTGCAAAGGTGTGTGTGGCTGTGCGTGAGGGCGAGCCGCAGGCTTGGCACACATAAACCTAACTGCCTTTCTGTCTTGGAATTCAACTTCCCACAAGCCACTGCTTCCCCTGAGAGCAGAGAACTGTTTTAAACCCAAAGAACATCAGTCACTTTGGATACAGAACTTGGTTTTTTGGCCAGGTGTGGTGGTGCATGCCTGTAATCCCAGCACTCTGAGAAGCTGAGGCAAGAGGATCTCAAATTGGAGCCCAGCGTGGGCAACTAGGTTATTTAGTAAGACCCTGTCTCAAAATAAAAAATAAGAAAAGGATTGGAGGTGTAGCTCGGTGCAAAGGCCTTGGGTTCTAATCCGCAGTACTACAAAAAAAAAAAAAAAAAAAGCTTGGAGGTAACAGTTCTGCCACCTTTGAGGGTGCCTCCTCCCTCTTTTCTTCCCTTTTCAGCCCAGCTCATCATCCCTCTCTCCCCAGTGGTACCACGGTGACAGAGTCACCTTGCTTTTCTCCAAGAGGCCGCTGTTGATGTTGCTGCCTGCAGACTGGCGGCTTCTAGAGTTGTGCAGCGTACTGCCTGGGCTGTGGTACCCTGTGGCCGTGGAATAAGGTTGCCAGTGTGTCTACAAAACAGGCTAGTGTCCTAGCAGGCAATGCAATTATAACCTTTGGGTGATCTTTTCAAGTGACCCAAAATAATGTGCACCGTATCAGTCTTTTACAGGCTAACATCTAACCCTGCAGAACTGGGGCTGGGTCCCCCGTGGTCACAGTGGGTCAGAACAGTCATTCCTGTGACCTCAGTGGGGCTCAGTAGATCCTGCTGTGGAACAGGGTTGCAAACCATGACACATGGGCCGATCTGGCCGCTTTTATGTGGCCCGTGAGCTAACAACAAATTTCACACTGACAAGTAAGGGGGAAAGCGTGCATTCATTTTCTCTCTTGTTCTAAAAGCACCCACGTAGTAGCCTCAATTTTGCTTCAGCTTTCACAGCCTCAGATGTAAACTCTCTGATCCTTCACAGAAGTTTGCTGACTGCTGAATTAGGGCAACGGGTCTGGAGATTTTGGTCTAGGTACTCTGTGAGGCTCTTAGAAACTATATGGAGGACCCCAAAGAGTTTTTTGCCCAGGTGGTAGGTATCAATATTCACCATAGGAGTTAAAATGGACATATTTAAGAATTATTCTTAATCTGGCATAGTGACTCACACCTGTAATCCTAGCACTCTGGGGGGCTGAGGCAGAAGGATCACAAATTCAAGCCCAGTCTGGCCAACCTTAGCAAGACCCTGTCTCAAAATAAAAAGTAAAAATAGGACTGGGATGTAACTTCGTGTGAAGGCCCTCAATTCAGTCCTCAGTATCACAAAAATAAAAGGAGCTGGACACTGTAGCGCACGCCTCTTTAATCTTAGCACTAGGAAGGTTGAGGCAGGAAGATTGCTACGTAGCCCAGGCCAGCCTGAACTACAAAGTGAGACCTTGTCTCAAAAAACAAAAATGATTTATGAATTCATTTTAAATTATGTTAAGATAATATGCCCATTAAATATTAACAGAACATTTTTATAAAAAATACATACTTCCCCCAAAACAAATGCAATCAGAAGAGTGGCATCTTCACTAATGTTTGTGCCTTGCCTTGGTGTCCTGGGGAGGCACAGGTCCTGGCTACGGACAACTCCACTGTGCACCCCAAAGAGACAAAGATCCCCCATCGAGAGCCCCTACTCGAGTGTGGTATCCAAATGGCTTTCATTACAGCTGTCTTTTGCTTTGTTTCTACATTTGGAAATTTTAATTTTCTAGCACACGAGAAAGGCTTCCGACCCTCTGGTTTATGCGAGTGGTTCTCAAATTCTGGGGCTCCCAGGAACCCCTGGAAAAAGAGTCTTTCCTATGAGTCTGGGGGTCTTGTCTGGCACTTGAGAGTCACATTTCAAATTATGGCCAACCCACAGGACCAAGCCCAGCTTGCCGAAAAGAAGAGGCCTCTGAGGGCCAGGCACCTAGCAAGCTTGTGTCTGTAGGTGACTCAGCCTCTGTCCTACCCAAGAACAAAGTGAGAAGGAGAAATGTTTTCCCGATAGGGAGGAGCAACAGCTGTCACAGTGGCCATCACCTTGCTTGTTACCTCGCTTGTCACATCCCTGGACTTAACTGTCCACCTGGTTCTTGTTAAGTTGACCTCAGGCTCCTGCTTGTCTGACCAAGGCCTGGTCATTCAGACTCTGCCTTGGGCTGGGTGCCTCTCTAGCTGCCTGCTGCCGGACTTGCTGGTCTATAATAAGACCCCTTCCTGAGGTCCTGTCCGGGCAGGGTCAGGACGACTGGACTGCGTGCCCGTGTGCCTGGGGGTCAGTGCACCCGGGTGGCCTTCCTGCATCCTGTGTCTGTCCTGAGTATCTGCACATGCCTCTTTCGCTCCTTTACCTTTCCCCCTCTCCCTTTCTCTTCCTTTCCTGCCCCCTGCATGCCGGATAAGCGCTCCCCACGGAGCTGCGCCCTGGCCCCATCCCCACCTTTCTGACAGTCGCTCTGCACTTACCTTGGAGTGGCTCCATAGCAGAGCCCGAGGGGCGGGATGCACTTGGAATCCTTTGAGCCAGTTTTGTGAGGGCTTCGTCCACGCCACGCCCTGCCCTGGGTGACCCTGTCCCCGCCCTGCCTGGCCTCGGAGGAGCTCTGAGCCCCATGAGGGAGGCGGGCACATAAACAGGTTCTCAGCACTCGAGTACCAGCGTGGGAATAGAAGCCCCAGGGAACAGGGAAGGCGGGTCTGCCAGGGACAGAGAGATGCCAGGGGGTGTCCAGAGCACCCCAGAGATGCAGCTCTGAGTGCTGAGAGCTGGGGAGAAAGGAAGGAGTCCCTCAGCCCCGGGGGACCCGGGACCTTCAGGGGCAGGGGCGTCAGGACAGGTGAACGCACAAGGCACTCCACTGACTTCCTCCCAGCGACGGAATGGGATGCGGTGGGAGTGCGGGGGATGCTAGGCCCTGCGGGTGTTTCTGATTAACCACCACAATCCCAGCATGCTGGAGGCTGAGGCAGGAGGATGGCAAAGTCAATCCCAGCCTGGGCAATTTAGAGATTTAGTGAGACACTAATTTAAAATAATGATTAGAAAAGGGCTGGGGAATGTAGTTCACTGTGAAGGCCCTGGGTTCAATTCCCATGCCACCACCAAATAAAATAAAATAAAATAAAAAGTCCCCTAGGAAGAGGCAGCACCTCTCCCCAGCTGCTCATAGACCTCAGAGACCCTGCTCCTTCCCCTGGCGAACACCCATTGAGGCGAACCTTCCCTGGGCGGTGTGCTCCCCTGGGGTCAGGGTGGCCGGGGTCAAGGACAGAGAAGCACCCAGGAGTGGGGGACAGAGCTTATGATTCACCTGTTTCCCACTGCCCCAGAGTCACACGGCCGAGGAGTGCGGTGGCCGGGACAATCATTCAGTCGCCAGGTGGAGCACCCAGGGTCCCCGCTTCACAGGCTCATGGTGGGTGAGATGGCACGAGAGGCCGGTGTCCACGGGCTGAACATCTGCCTGGTCACTGCTGGACGCCGGGCACAGCCCAGACATGGAACAGGTTCTCAGGAGAAGTCCTGGGCGGCACCAAAGCTCAAGGATCAAGGGCGAGAGAGGAGACACTTCTCTCCCACACCCACCTAAAGAACAGCCACTCCCTTTATTGAGCACCTACTATGTGCCAGCACACACATCATGCTAAGCCTTGTGATGCCCCCACAAGGGTAGGCAGATCGTCCTCAGTCTACAGATGAGAGATCCAAGGCCCAGGAAGGATTTGGCAGTGCATCCTAATCTGCCCAGCCCAGTCTGTAAAATGGGTACATTTATAGAAACTAACCATGAAGTCTGGTGTTGTGGTGCATGCCTATAATCCCGGTGACTCAGGAGGTTGAGACAGTGGGTTGCACGTTCAAGGCTAGCCTGAGCAATTTAGCAAGACCCTGGGGATGTAGCTCAGTGATAGAGCATTTGCCTAGCATGGCATGGGGCCCTGGGTTCAATCTCCAGTACTGAGGAAGGAAGGAAGGGTGAGAGGATGGGAGGAGGGGGTTGGGGGAAGGGGGAGAGGGAGGGGAGAGGAGGAGGAGGCAGGGAGGGAGGGAACCCACGGCCCCAGGCCCCAGGCCCCCGGCCCCCAGCCCCCGGCCCCAGGCCCCAGGCCCCAGGCCCCAGGCAGTACCTGGCCCTCTGTTTTGGCACTCTCCTGGCCTGCAAGCTCAGTGCGTTTGATGAGTGAATGAATGATCAGACCAATGAGCAAATGCATGGACAGGGGCTGGAAAGGGAGCAGCAGGGAGGCTGGAAGGTGGGGGTGGTGCACCTGGCCCCTTCCATCCAGGACGCCAGCCCCCCAGCTCCGCTTGCTAACTGGGGTCAGGAGTTCTGTCCCTCTCCCCTCCAGGCTGTTACCGCTATAGCTACGTGGGCCCAGGCCAGGCCCTGCGGCTGAAGGGCCCCGACCAGCTGGCCTCCAGCTGCCTGTGGCACCTGCAGGGCCCCCAGGAGTGTATGCTCAGGGTGCGGCTGGAGTGGACCCTGGCTGAGTGCCGTGACCGTCTGGCCATGTATGACGCGGCTGGGCCACTGGAAAAGAGGCTCATTACCTCGTGAGTCCCGGGCAGGGGTGATGGGGCTGGGTGGGGTCGGAGGTCACCGTCAGCATCCTGAGACCAAGAGGGGAACTAAAGGAGAGGGAAGGAGAGTCTGAAAATGTCCTGTTGCCCTCTCAGAGCCTCAGTTTCCCCAGCTGTAACAAAGCAGTTATTCCAGGTGACCCCTGAGGTCAGCTCGGGGAGGCCAGATGGCTGGTTAGAAGATTTCAGAGTCTGGCAGCTGCCTAGACTTCTAGTCCCTACTTTGCTGCTACCTGGCTGCCCTAAGGCAAGTTACTTTGCCTTTCTGGGTCTCAGTTTTCTTGTCTGTGAAATGAGAATAGATCATGCTTATCAGGGTTATTATGAGACTATCGATCAGACTGTCTGTGCTATGATCCTCACACATCCTGGGTGTCCAGGAAATGGCCAGCCACCATGACCATCCTTGTATATTGTCTGGTTGGCACCCAGCTATACAGGGCATGGAGTGTCAAGAGCAGTTTGGACTTTCGCTTTTGGTAAACAGGGAGCTATTGAAAGTTCTTGAGCAGAGGAGTAGGGCTTTAGGACACAGGCCATGGTGTGGAGTACGGAAGTGACTAGGGTCAGAGGGCAGGGACCAAGGGTAAGGAAGAAGCGCTGGAATGGCCTTGGTGTCTGGGGGCCTGGCCACCTCTCCACGGGGCGGGCAGAGGGCTGGTCTCTCCAACAGGGACTGACCATGGAACTCAGCCCTGTCCCTACTCCTGGGTCCTCACACTTGCCCCTGAGCGGTGCCGGGAGCAGGGTGAGGCCCAGTGGGGGACCCTCAGCCATCCAAGCCGTGCAGTCTTGTAAGAAGCCCCCAGCCACAGAAGCTGATGTCCCACTAAAGATGAAGGATGCTGAGTTCCCTAGTGTCTCAATCCCACATCCCAGGGGCTGGGGATTTAGCTCAGTGGTAAAGTGCTTGCTTTGCAAGCACAAGGCCCTGAGTTCAATCCCCAGAGGGGGGAAAAACAAAAGTATTGTATGAATCCCACATCCCCAGGGCATGTGCCTGGCCCTGTCATGGCTCTCTGGGGCCTCAGTTTCCCCCTCTGGAAACCAAGCAGTTGACCTTGACCATCTGGAGATCTCTTTGGGGTGGAGTTGCAGGCGTTTCAAGTCCGGAGCTCTGAGACTCTGTTGACTCTTTGGAGCCCCCCAGGCCCTGGTTCTGGTCCGGGGTTCACCTGACCACACACCCGCTTCCTCCCTGTCCAGGCCAGAGCAAGGCCGGTGGCCAGGGTGTGGCAGCCAGAGCGGTGGTCCCTGCAGCTGCCAGCCTGGCACCCACACCGGAGTGCTCAGGGGTTTCAGGTGATGCCGGGGGTGGAGGTAGCTGCCATGGGGCTCGGTTCTCTCTCATAGCTGGACCGCGGGCACTGAGTCTGGATAACTCCCTCCTCTCTTACCTGAGGAACCAGTCGGACTTTATAGGGCCTCTGGTCAGTCCTGGGCCCGGAGAGGGGCAGACACCTACGCGTAGACGCACAGCAGCCTGTGGCAAATGTGGGCCTAGAACCTGGATGTGCAGACCCCCAAGCCCTCTCTGTCCCTCCTGGTGGACTCATCCACACCCACAAAGACCCTGCCCGGCCCACTTCTCTTCCCCCAGGGTCTACGGCTGCAGCCGCCAGGAGCCGGTGCTAGAGGTGCTGGCCTCGGGCGCCATCATGGCGGTGGTCTGGAAGAAGGGTCTGCACAGCTATGTGGACCCCTTCACGCTCTCCGTACAGCCTGTGGCCTTCCAGGGTGAGAGGTCAGGGCCCACCCTGAGCAGCCTTCCATCCCCGCTGTCCCTGGGGGCAATGGCTGGCTCCACCCCCGGGTCTGTGACAGGCTCCCTGGAGAGGGGGCTGGGGTGGCTGCGGATGCCTCTCCTGCCCACCTCAGGGTTGTTGTTGTTTTGGGGTGCTGGGGCCTTGGACCCGGGGCCTCATGCGTGCTAGGACAGCACGGTGCCCCCTGCTCTCCACCCAGCCCCTCTGAACTTCATCTTTGAAAAGCAGAACAACTCTCCCTGCCAACTGCCATCGCTGAGAGGTTGGCACAGCTGTGAATGCATTTTGTCGGCCACCCGGCGCTGGACTACCATCGTCAGTGGCTAGCCTTTATGGAGCGCTTACAGCGTGCCAGGCTGTTTGAGGATTTTTTTCTATTCAATCTGCTCAGCTGTGCTATTATTGATCCCATTTTACAGATGAGGAAACTGAGGCTTACTTTCACAAACGGTGGAGTGGGGGCCCGCAAGCAGCCCCACTTGGTGGGAGGTACTCAGGGTGGGGCCAGGCGTCCTGTGTAATAGCTGTTACCGCGCTCAGCCTGCCAGGTGAATCTGACGCTGGAGGGCCGACTGGACCCACAGGGCACCCTGAGCACACCCTACTTCCCCAGCTACTACTCGCCCAGCACCCACTGCTCCTGGCACCTCACGGTGAGCCCACACCCTACCTGCACAGTGCGCCCCACCATCCCCGGAGGGTGGGGGTGGGGGCGGCTGTGGCCAGGGTCTCCCTCTGTTGGTCACCGTGATGCTTGTTTGTTGAGTGACTAACAGACCTCAGCCCCAGATGGGGCTCTGTGTGGCCTTCTCCCTGTACCCTCCCAAGAGGTGGCCATACCTGTTGGGCCACTGATGCCGCTGTCTTCCCTGTCAGGTGCCATCTCTGGACTATGGCTTGGCCCTCTGGTTTGATGCCTATGCTCTTCGGAGACAGAAGTACGGCCTGCCGTGCACCCAGGGACAGTGGATGATACAGAACAGGAGGTACCTGCCTCTCCCTCCGGGCTCACTCCAGGTGCCCCATCGGAGCCTAGTTCCCCACCTGAAAGGACAAGAGGGGAGGGAGCAGGAACCGGGCTGGAGCCAGGCTTGTGGCTCTTGGCCCCGCCCACCGCCGGCCCCGCCCCGCCCTGGCCCCACCCCTCATGGGTCCGCAGACCTCAGACGTCCGGTCAGCCTCCCTGGCTGTGGACCCCAAGCGGGGTGGACCGGCTTTATGTCCTTGGGTGCTGCAAACCCTGTCTGACACCCAGACTCAGCGAGGTGATGCGGGGGAACCAGGACGCAGGTGCTTGCGGGCCCTCCAGACCCGCACAAGTGCAGGAAGCACTTTTCCCCTGCCCTGGAGCTCAGCTTGGGTGGCCTGCTCCCACAGGACCCCTGGTACTGGGGGTCGCCCTGCGTCCCCCTCATCTCCTGCCAGGTACCATCCCTGTCCCTGCCCTCCATCCCCCCAGGAAGGACGTTTCTGGCTAAGAAATGAGTTCCTCTGGGGCGCTGGGCAGCGGGGGCCTGCTGTTCTGGGGCGTGAGGAAGGTTCTAGGCCTCCAGGATCCTCGGATGCTGTGTATCTCCCTTCGCATCCCCATTCACAGCACCTGTACTTAGCCTGCGAGAGGGTCCTATAAACGCATCCGCCATCTGACAGTGATTGGCAGGCTTGCCTGACCTGCTTTCCTCCCCAGGCTTGCTGCAGTTTATCAGGGACTGACTAAAAGGAGGGGAACTGGCCATGCTGTGACTCCAGCCTGTGCCGTGGGGGAGATGGGCTGCTGGTGTGACTTCAGCCTTGTGCTTTCTGGGGAGCGGAGGGCACCTCCCAGCACATGGGAGAGGGGACGTTTCGGGGCTTGGTTGCCCTGCTTCTCCCTGGAGCTGCCACGGGAGCCCCCTGGCCACTGCCCACGCTGAGGATGGCTGGGCTCACGGCTTGGTGTCAGAGGCCCAGAGTCCCCTGAGACCGGTCGGTGAGTCACAGTTCTGTGAATGGAGGTGACGTGCTTTCCTGGCTCCATCTCCAGAGCTGAACCTCTGAGGCTGGCATGGGGTGGCAGGGAGATGAACGAAGTCTCGATGGTGGCGTTCCGGGCCCCATAATGAACTCCAGAAGGCTACAAGGGGTCTCTCAGGGTGTCCAAGTCAATGACCTGCAAGAGTGTGGGCTGGGCCGGTCACAGAGCCCGACCCTCACTTATGTGCAGTGGGGAAACTGAGACTGGGGAGGGCTGAGCATCTGGCTGACAGGACCCACCCTCCTCCCCGCCGCTGTCTCTCCTCAAGTCTCCCTGGCCTCCTGTGGGTGAATGGTGCTCGAGGGCATCTTGGGCTTCCGTGTGGGACTCTGGGTGCACCCCGTCCTCATCTGGAGGCAAGAGGGGTCCAATCTGTGATTATGTGCCCTGCAGAAAGATGTCGTCTCCCGATTGAGTTTGTTTACTGGTTCCTAGTAAAACGTCATTCCAGTTCAGGCCAGAGAGGAAGAGAGGGTGGAAGCATGGAAACCAGACAGACCAAGGTCCCCTACTTCCTGTGTGGGCAAGGGTTCCTCTCCCAGCCTCAGGGAACACATCAACAACTTGGGGACATGCGCTGGGTGCGGCTCGATGGTAGAGCCCTGCCTGGCATGTGTGAGGCCCTGGGTTCTGTCCCCTTCTCAAGAACGTGGGTGCTCATGGGTACTCATGCCAGTAGCCTAGTCTTTTCCATCGCTGTAACAAATTACTGGAGACTGAGGAGTTTATGAAGAACGGAAGTTCGTTTGGTTCCTGGTTCTGGAAGCTGGCAAATCCAAGGGCGTGAACTTCTGCTGGGCTTCGTGCTGCAGTGTAGCAGGGGGAGGGTATCCACACCCAAGACAGCCCGTTAATGCGTTCATTTGTTCAGCTATTAGTTTGCAAATGGATGAATCCACTCATGAGAGTGGAGCCCGTGACCCGCTCACCTCTCACCTCCAAATATGCTTTTAAGGATTAAGTTTCCAACACCTGAATTCCAGGGGCAACTATAGCAGCCAGTGAGGAAACTGAGGCTCAGAGATGTGAAGCAATTTCCAGCTTGTGAAGCCAGAGTTGAGCCCGTGCAGCCTGATGGAGAGTACGTGCGTGTGCGTGTGTGCATGTCTCAGGGTCTCTGTGTGTGCCGGTGCGTGTGTGCTCACACCTGTGCAGATGCCTCCCCCAGAGCCCCTGGGAGCCCATGGGCGGTGGGCGAGAGAACCGACTGTCTCCAGGGCCTCTGCCAGGTCCCGGTGGGGTGGGGGGAGAAGTGCGTCGCCCCCTCCCAGGCTCCAGTGCAGGCCTGGGGCGGAAAGGCAGGCAGAAACTGTCGGGCACCAGCCCCGCCAGCCCTCGCGGCTCTTGCTGCTGGGTTTGATAACCATCATCCTCTGTCGCTGCTGGGAAATTCTTTGAATAAGCATTCGTTGGAAAATCTGCTGTGTGGGTGGCAGAGGCAGGAGAGGTCTGGGGAAGGGCCTGCTGGGAGGGGCAGGCCCAGTCCTTCAGCCTAGAAAGGCAGTGGGTGGGAAGACACAGAGCAGAGGCAGGCCAGGGAGAGGGGTGCGGGGGTGCGGAGGTACGGGCACCAGTGCAATGACAAGGACGGACCCGCTGGCACCCTCGGCACTGCGTGGGACTCCCTGAGGCGTTTGTCCTCCTGCCCTTACCTCTCTGTGTTCTACCAGTTTCTCCTGACCCAGCCGAGCCCTCCGGCCCTTTGGCGGCCTAGGGGGCGGTGGAGGGACTTGTCCCGGAGAGATCCGGCCACCGGTTGCTGGTTTCGCAGAACCCGCTCTGGCTGACGCCACCGCAGCAGTTTTCCCCCTTTCTGGGAACCTGCCCCTCGCCGGCTTCCTCTCCTGTGATGTCACTTCCCTTGTGACCCAGCTAGACATTTCCCCTCCTTCCCAGATGTGAGGTCAGGAGAACCGCAGGCTCCCGAGGCCCGCAGAGTCCTGCGGGGCCTGACCCGGCCCTGTGGCTGTCTGTTCCCTGATCCCCTGGGTGGCCGGCGGCACCTGCTGTGTCCCCTGAGCCCAGTGCTGGCTGCTCCGACAGTGGCCCTGCAGCCGGCCCGAGCGCACAGTCTGACGGCACAGCGCCGCGCTGACCCAGAAACGACTTGTCAGGTGTCCCCAAGACATCCCACACTGGGAGTAGGGGGCTGTCACCCCACGTTGCCAGTGTGAGACCTACAGCTTGCTGAGGCGGGCCATGTACTTGAGGTCACACTGCTAGGCCAGGGTGGGTGCTGTGGTGCGCTGTGTGTTTTTTTTTCGGTACTGGGATAGAAAAGGACTGAGCTATATCCCCAGCCCTTTTTTCATTTTTTATTTTGAGACGGATTGTTGCTAAGCTGCTAAATTGCCAGGTTAGACTTGAACTTGTGATCCTCCTGCCTCAGCCTCCCAGAGTGCTGGGATCACAGAGTGCCACCATGCCCAGTGTGGTGACAAGGAAGGGCCTCGTCAGTCCCTCTTTAATGGTTCTTTTCCTTGACCCCCTTCCCTGTGGCCTGTACTTAGGAAAGGCCATGTGTGAGCACCTCTCTCCTTTCTGTTCCCTTCTTCCCTTTCTTCCTTTCTCCTTCCTTCCTCTCCTCTTATGTCCCTCTCTTGCATCTTCACCCCCCTTCTCCCCACCATCCCAGCATTTCTCTGATGCCTTCTTTGGTACCCAAGGCCGAGCAGGTCACTCGGTGCAGCACGTGCCTCCCTATGCCCAGCACCCGGCAGCAGGGTGTGGGGTGGGCAACCCTGCAGTCCCCGGTGCGCCCTGTCAGCCTCTAGGCTCCTCCCCTGGAAGGCTGGGCAGCCGGAACCGGGAGCTCCCTTGGGCTGAGGGGCCAGGCCAGAGTGCGGCTCCTCCAGGCAGCTGCTGGGGGAGTTGGGGTCCTGGCCACTGGGCTCCGTGCTCTGTCTGCTCGTCCCGGCCTCCGGGGTTTCTTATTTTTATCATGTGAAATTAGCTGGCAGCTACAGTAAAAATAATTCATGCGCTGCACAGATGAAACAGGCCACCTTTGGGTTGTGTGACTCGGTATGAGTTGCTGGACTGCAGCCCTTTGAACGCTCGTCTGGATCCCCAAGGAGAGGGGCCCCCCAGAAATCCCCCCGACTCCCTGCAGGCAGGTGCCCAGGCTGCGGGATTGTCACAGGAAAGCGGCACCAGCCGTGGGCTGACTCTGGGATTCTCGGGGTCATCAGGAGAGAGAGCATCCCATGGCAGGGACTGGATCCTTGGTGCCCTGCGACATTGTGGCTTCTAGGTTGAAGGCTTCGCTTCCTCCCGTCTCCCCACAGCCTCCTTGATCTGACGTGTGCTGGTGATGCAAGCGGGTCCTCATTTCCCCTGCCCAGTGTGTCCCAGCCCTCAGCTCTCCTGTCCACTTCCTGGATCTGTCTCTGAGCATAGCAACCCACCACAACATGTTTACGCAATCCACAGCAAAACCAGCTTCCACGGCTCGAAAAGAGCAAGCTCCAAGCTCCGGGGCGCCCCCTGGTGGTGCCCCATTCATGTCCTGGACGGCTGGGTGCTGGGAATTTTGGTCCAGGTCCAAAATTTTCAAAATGTTCTATCTTGGGACCCTTTTAACTGTCTTTTAAATGAGCACCCTGAGGAGATTTTGTTTATAGAGATTATCTACCTACAGTTTATCATAGATATATTTATGTACAGAAAAAAATACCTAGTATACCCAGGGTTTGGTACTATCAGCAATTTCGGTGACCCACTGGGGGTCCTGGAACGTATCCCCCGCGGATAAGAAGGGACTGCTGTAATTCCTTTAAAATAATATAGCCAGATGTGGTGGTGCATGCCTATAATCCCAGTCCTCTGGGACGCTGAGGCAGGAGGATGGCAAGTTCAAGCCCAGCCCGGGCAATTTAGCAACTTATTTTAATTTTTATTAAAATACAATTAAATTAAAATAAATACTGAAAGGAGGTAGGATGTGATCAGTGTGAAGGCCCTGGGTATAATCCCCAATACTGAAAAAAAATCTATTATGTATTAGCATAAAATTTTTTATTTCATGAAAAATTATTTCTCTCTCTTTTTTTTTTTTTTTTGTTCCCGGGATCGAACTCAGGGCCTTGCACTTGCTAGGCGAGCACTCTAACCACTGAGCTAAATTCCCAGCCCTGAAAAATTATTTCTCAAAACCAAAAAAATTTAGCAACACAGCATTATTATTTTACACTTTTTGCAACTTTAATAACTGGCTGAATAGACCACGACAGGCCTCTTCTACCGACTTGGCATTCAGTCAGTTGCTATGCACATTTCACATATTCTCTGGAGCATCCTGCTGTATGGTTGTGAGAGAATGAGGGCAACAAAAGCAAAAGTCACCAGAGTATTACTATTAAAACAACTCGGGACCCCACAGGGGTCCCTGGACAGCACTTTGAGAACAGCTTGTGGCATAAGGTCAAGAATGTGGTCACTGGCCAGGCAGAGCTTTGGGGCGGCTGGAGTCCAGGCCAGGCCCCCAGAGATCGGGGTCTGAGGGGCTGTCAGTTCCCAGAGCTCACGTCACAGTGGGAATCGGGATGTCCTCCCCTTGGAGCTGCCTAGACTCCAGCACCCCCTTGGCGCCGCCCCCCACGAGCCTCTCTGTGACTGGGCTGAGAACGGTCTTCCCGGCCCCCCGGGGTCGCAGTGGGGAGCTCAGGGTCCCTGTGGCCCATGAGACAGGGGCTGGATGAAGACATCAGTGTGCCTTCTAAGCCATGTTCAGGTGTTTGCTGATTAACTGGTGGACTCACTCACCTGTCGGGCACTTAGTGTGCTCTGAAGCCACTTGCTCTGGGAGGTGTGGCCTGGTCCCCACCCAGGGAGGGGCTCCTGGCTGGTCTCTGTGGCAGCTCCCACTGGCCCCGTTTGAACAGAGCCCCTTCTCAAGGGGCGGGAGGGTGTCCAGCAGGACAAGGGCCTCCTGGGCCTGGCAGCCGTCCCGCCTGGGTGTCTCCATACCGGACACATGCCCGCCAGCACTGTGCTGCAGGTCCCCATGGCGCCGCCAGAGTGCAGAGCCCAGCACCAGGGTCTGGAGACCCCATGCGCAGTGGGCCAGTCTGCAGCTTTTGCCTCTGCTGACACCCGGAAGCCTTTTGTCTGCTCTGAGGTCAAGAGAAATGACCATTTTCCTTGTTTAAAAAGGAAAGTGAGACTCGGGGACGGACCCTCACTCACTAGCATCTCACGGCTCACGGGCAGCCGTCAGAGGGTTTTTAAGCAGAGGAGTGACATAGCCGGGCTGCTTTCTGGAAGATAACCTTGGAGGTGAGCAGTCACCCCAAGGAGGAATCGAGACGGAGGAAGCGGGACTGGGGGCGCGGCTCCTCATGCCTCTGGCCACCCTCCCTGCCCAGTCTATGCACGGTGGCCCAGGCCGTGACTTCCCTGTGCTGGGAACCAGCCTGTGAGTCCTCTCTGGTCGCCCTAGGCTGTGTGGCTTGCGCACCCTGCAGCCCTACGCAGAGAGGATCCCTGTGGTGGCCGCGGCTGGCATCACCATCAACTTCACATCACAGAGCTCCCTGACAGGGCCGGGTGTGCGGGTGCACTACAGCCTGTACAACCAGTCGGACCGTGAGTACGGGGTGGGTGGCACCTGGCCCCAGACGCCTCCCTGCCCTGTGTGCCGGGACGTGGGCAGCTGCATAGGAGGCCAGATGGCAGGTGTGACTGTGTGTGCGTGTGTGCAAATACAGGCAGCGTTGTATCTGCCTGTGTCACGTGTTCGCGTGCACCCACACGTGTGTTGTGTGCGTGTGTCTAGGTGTGTGGGTCTGCATGGACCGTGCACACAGGGCGGTCGTGCTGGTGTCCCTGGGAACCTGCCGTGCACGGTGCACAAGGGCGCGTGCCTCTGCCTGTGTGTCCTGATGGTGCCCTTCTGTCCCGTGGCCCTCTGCGGCTCCCAGCCTGCCCTGGCGAGTTCCTCTGCTCTGTGAACGGACTCTGTGTCCCAGCCTGCGATGGGATCAAGGACTGCCCCAATGGCCTGGATGAGAGAAACTGCGGTGAGCAGCCCCCCCGCCCACACTTCTCTCCTTGCTCCCTGTGCTAGGCTGAGCTGAGACCTCAGGAACATCCAGGAAGTGGGTTCTCTCGCTGGGCTGAGAGGCGAGATGAGAGCAGATGGGAAAGTGGCCTCCCGTGGCCACCCTGTGGGGGAAGTGACAGGGACAGGCTGGGTCTCCTGGCACGACTCAGGGCTCCTGCCCACCAGGCCAACAGCTGGGCCATGGGTTCATGGGTGTCCCAGGGGAGAATGGAGAGGGCAGGGACGGCTGGGAGGTGGGACTCTCGGGGCTTGGGTGGCCATAGTGAGGATCCTTTATCTCCCTGCCGTGTGTGGGGCCCTCAACTCTCCTCTCCGGAGGCTCAGACTAGGAGCTGCCAACTCCTCTGCCCAGCCCAGGGGCAGGAGCTCAGTGTCCTGGGCATCCCCTAAGCCAGGGCTCTCTTGAAATAATACCTCTCGCCCTGCATCCTGACTCTGGCCCTTGGTGCCACCGTCTAGGCAGCCAAGCAGCCCCTCTGCACTGCCCAAGTTTTCAGTGTGGTGAGAGAAGCGAGAGGAAAGGGAGATGCCTGGAAAGGCTCTCGTTCAGCCAGTTGACCTCAGACAAGTCACCCCATCCCTGTTTCTGCCAATGAAATGGGTGTCTCACGGGGCTGCTGTGAGATGTGGTGTACAGCAGCAGAGAAGGGCGGGTGATGGGTAACGTGCCGCACACGTTCTGTAGGTATGGCCGAGTCCCAGTCTGGCCCCTGGGCTTCCTCCCGCGCCCTTTGATATCCCCACAGTGTGCAGAGCCACGTTCCAGTGCCAAGAAGACAGCACGTGTATCCCCTTGTCCCGAGTCTGTGACCAGCAGCCCGACTGTGTCAATAGCAGTGATGAGGAGCAGTGCCAAGAAGGTAGGGCGGGTGTGTTAGTTACTTCTCTCATTGCTGAGACAAAATACCCGACACCCGCAAGTTAAGGGAGGAAAGGTGTGTTTAGCACTACAGTTTGTAGAGGTTTCAGTCCATAGTTAGCTGGCTCCAAGGCAGGGTGACCTGGCAGAGGGCCGTCACAGAGCAGAAATAGTTCATGGAAGGGCAGGCAGAAGGCAGCAGGGCAGCAAAGCATGGAGGCAGGAGCAGAAGCCTGTGTCTCTTTCTATATTCATTCCATCAGCTACGTGCCTTTGGGCAGTGCCACCCACACCCAGGGTGGGGCAGCCTCAATCCCCACATCACGCCCTTAATTGCAGCATCAGGGATCCTAATCCAGCCACCTTCAAAACTCCCCATCTGTGACTGCATGAGGCTTTGGAGGGACATCTAGGTCAAGCCACAACAGTGGCTTGGCTGGGGGCCTGGCTGGGGATCTGGGGGTGGGGGGGCCATAGAAGGAAGGAGTCACAGTCCTTTTGCATGCTTCTCAGCAAAGGTTTCTGCCCTCTTATCCAAATACCCAGCCAGCCTCTGTAGCTGTGCTAGTGTGTCTGTCCATCCATCCATCCACCCACCCGTCTCTCTGGTCACCTGTTTGTCCATTGATCCTTATTTTTTTTTTTTTCTGCAAAAGTTTATTCTGAGGAAGAAACGGGCTTAGTCCTTCTTGGCAGCAGCTTTCCTCCAAGACGCTGCTCAGTTCCTCGCGCTTCCTCTTGGCATGGATGTGCGTCCCCACCCTTTTCTTGATGAACTTGAGGGCCCGTTTGTCCTCGGAGACCTCGAGCAGCTCCATGGCACGCTGCTCATAGGGAGCAAAGCCACACACCTCCTGGATCATGTCCCGCACGAACTCGGTGTGCTTGGTGAGGCACCCGTGGCGGCGGCTGTGCCTCGGTTTGCTCACGTTCTTGGTCACCTTGTGGCCCTTATTGAGGCCCATGGCCATGGGGTAGTGCAGAGCCATGACTGCTACTCTTCAATGGCTGCTGCAGAAGGGCTAGTGCTGTGCTTCCATTGATCCTTATGTCGACTCATTGTTCATCCTTATAGCTGTTTGTCAGTCTCCCCACTGGACCATCAAACTGCCCATTTGTTGACCTGCTCAATCTTCTGTCTGTGTCCATAGTTCTTCCTTCCATCCATCTGACTAGCCAGGCAACACTTGAAAACTACCCAGTGACAGACAAGGTGGGGTGAGGAAGAAGGAATAAAACACCAGAAACATGGTATCTGCCCTCCAGGGATTGTTAGTAGGAGGATGTGATGGCCATTCTCCCAACCCAAAGGAGACTCAGGGGACCCTCTGTGCGACCAAGAGGCCTCCCCCCAGTGTCCTGCCGGCCTCCCCTGGCACCCCGGGGCTCAGAGACTCACCTTCGTGCCTCCCCTCAGGAGTGCCGTGTGGGACCTTCACCTTCCAGTGTAAGGACCGCAGCTGCGTGCGGAAGCCCAACCCACAGTGCGATGGGCGGCCAGACTGCAGGGACGGCTCGGATGAGCTCCACTGTGGTGAGCAGTGGGGCACCTGCTGGACAGGACTGGGGCGCTGGGGCCACTGGGAATCTCACCATATGTCTGTCTGTCTGTCCCTCTCTGTCTCCCGCCTGTGCTGCTTCCTCCTCCTCTTTTCCCTGTCTTTCCCCATCTCTTTCCTCCGGTCCACCTCTGTCCCTCTCTGTGTCTCTCCCTGCCCTCCTGCCCTCCTGCCCTGCCCACCCTCGACCCTCTCCCACCCTGTCCCCAGACTGCGGCCTCCAGGGCCCCTCCAGCCGCATTGTGGGCGGGGCGGTGTCCTCTGAGGGCGAGTGGCCGTGGCAGGCCAGCCTCCAGGTTCGGGGCCGGCACATCTGTGGGGGCGCCCTCATCGCTGACCGCTGGGTGATCACAGCCGCCCACTGTTTCCAGGAGGACAGGTGAGGGGTGCTGGGGCCTGGACCATAATGGTGTGGGCAGGGAGGCCGTGGAGGATGCGGTGTGAGCTCCACACAGATGGGGAGGAGCCTGGCGAAGAGCCCCCGGAGAGTCACTGCCATGACACGTGGCTCTGGGCCTGCCCCTGGCACACTGCCCAACCTGTCTGTGTTCCCTGCGGTATCTTGCTTCAGGTTGGGCCCATGAGCCATTCACTTCGAAGTATTTGTTACACTCCTCCTACGCCCCAGGGGCTGTGCTGGATGCTGGGATGAGGTAGAAGATGGAACTGCCCAAGCTGTCACGAGCCATGACACCCCCCACCATAACCTGAGCCGTGATGGGGGTGGCAGGCAGGCAGGGAGGCCCCATCAGCACGTCAGCCCACACCCTCCGCCCCAGCTAGATCAGGGCTCTGAGTCCCTAGGCCCTCACACTGCAGAGGTCAGCTCTCTCCTGTGTCCTCGCCAGGCAGCTCTGGCCACCTGACCCTGGCTCCCCACTGCCTTCGAGATGAAGACATGCCGCAGGCTGTGACAGCAGTGTGCAGGGATCTGCAGAATCCTGGCACTCAGCCCCCCTCCGCCCAGGACCCAGCAGCCTTGCCCTTCCCCACAGCCCCCCGCCTAGTCTTTTTACATGCACAGCCTTCTCGGAGTCCACTAAGAACCTCTGAGTAGGAAGTTCCCTTCTCATGCCCCTGATGAAGGGCCAGAGGCCTGGGGAGGCACCTGCGTATCCAGGGAGGAATGGAGGGGACAGGCGGGCCCGGGGGACACTCTGCACCATACACCGCCTCGGCCTTGGGAGGGAGGACGGAGCATCTAAGGCACTGAGCTGGGCCGCCCTCCCTGCACACCCAGCATGGCCTCCCCGGCGCTGTGGACCGTGTTCCTGGGCAAGATGCGGCAGAACGCCCGCTGGCCTGGCGAGGTGTCCTTCAAGGTGAGCCGCCTGCTCCTGCACCCGTACCACGAGGAGGACAGCCATGACTATGACGTGGCCCTGCTCCAGCTCGACCACCCGGTGGTGCGCTCGGCCACCGTGCGCCCTGTCTGCCTGCCCGCGAGCTCCCACATCTTCGAGCCGGGCCTGCACTGCTGGATCACAGGCTGGGGCGCCCTGCGTGAGGGCGGTGAGCGGGCCTGGGGTCGGGAGGCTGGGGGCGCAGCGTCCGGGCCTGGGGCGGATGGGACTGGGGGGCACCGCACTGTAGGGCCTCTTCCTCTGTGGTTAGGTTCGGCTGGATTTTACAGAAGAGATTCTTAATATGGCCCTTACTCGCCTGCAACCCACTCCCCATATTTAAGGAAAACATGGGTCACTGGGTGTACGTTGGTGGCAGAAGGGGAGGCTGAGGATGCCAAAGCGCAGCGTGTAGGCTCCTGGACAGAGAGACCGGGGTGGAGATGTTCTGGGTCAGGCTCTTAATAGCATTTTTTTTTTTTTTTTTGTACTTGGCATTAAACTCAGGGCTTTGGTTCACACTAGGCAACAGCCCTACTGCTGCCTCAGCCCCTGCCCTCCCCACTTTTTAAATTTAAAATGGGATCTTGTTCAAGGCTGGCCTTGAACTTGCAATCCTCCATCCTCAGTCTCCTGAGTAGCTGGGATTACAGCATGTGCCACCGCACCTGGCTCTTAATTATTCACACACTGTAGGCTAGACTGTAGGGGAACATGACTGCATGTAATCTATTCATCTTAGCGGGGTGTCGTGGCTCCATTTTATGGGTGAGGAAACCGAAGGTGTCATTTAGCAGTTGCTAAGTCACACTGCCAGAGACTGAAACCCAGATCTGCCTCCCTCCACTCCCTCTTCCCTTGCTGCTCGAAGAAGGGGTTTTCTTCCCCCAAGAGCTGGCTGTCCCTAGGGCCACCACTCAGTTCTGTGGACACAAGCTTGGCTGGTGTCACAACAGCCTTGGGCCGCAACCTTCATGGTGGGGGCTTCGAAAACATGCACAATGACTCACCACCTGGAGGTGGGTGGGACGGTAGAGATTTGTTTTCATTCATTTACTGTATTTTGTGGTACCGGGGCTCAAACTCAGAGCCTGGTGCATGCCAGGCAGCTGCTCTGCCCCTGAGCTGTACCCCTGAGCCCTGAGCCCTGCAGAAATATTTCAAAGAAGGGAAAACAGAGGCTCAGGTGAAAGGGGACTTGTCCAAGGCGGTGACAGAGCAGTGGTGAAGCTAAGACTGGTCCACTCGCTGATTTGTTCATTCATCCAACACACACATGTACAGGTGCCTGGTGCAGGTCAGGCACCAAGTTGGACAAAGCAGATATAAAGGTGGAAGAAGAGTGTTTGGGGGACACGGTGGTAAGAGCTAATGCGGATGGGCAGGGATGGGGACGGCAGCGGCAGAGGAGGCCCCTTCCAGGCAGGGTTGAGGAAGGCTCTGGGAGGAGGCTGCCTGTCTAAACTGAGGCGTGGAGCCCGAGCTAGGAGCGCGAGGGGCAATGGGAGCTGTTCCCGGCCAAGGCATAGGTGTGGGACAGTAAGACCAGGGGACAGCAGCAGCAGCAGCCGGGGAGCAGGGGGTGATGGGAGCAGAGGGAGATGCAGCTGGGTGAGGGTCTCGGGAAGGACCGGCAGGGCCTTGCAGGCCACCATTAGGAGGGCCAGGTGTTCTGCTCCCCACGTCACTTGGGTCTTCAAAACCCTGATGCGGCCCTGCCCTGAATGAATAAGACCAAGTCTCTGGGTGGACCAGGTGCCAGGTCAGCCCGGGGAACCCTAACACAGCGCTGAGCAGCAGCTCTGGGCTGGACAGCTGGGAAATGTTACGGGGAACGTGCAGGCTCTGGAAGCTCCCCCCAGGGCTGCAGCAGGGCAGAGGGGAGCCCGCCGGCCAGGCACTGGGGCTGAAGGAGGGAGGGACAAGAAGCTGGAGGAGGATGCTGGTCCAAACCACCAGAGCAGAGAAACAAAAGAGCAGAGCAGGAGGGATGGAGCGGCCTCCTGAGATGGACAAGGGGACAGGAATCATGGGCGGCTTCTGAGCACCCTAGATCTCATCTCTGCCCTTGACCCCACGGCAGGCCCCACCAGCAATGTCCTGCAGAAAGTGGATGTACAGCTGGTTGCACAGGACCTGTGCAGCGAGGCCTATCACTACCAGGTGACACCACGCATGCTGTGTGCTGGCTACCGCAAGGGCAAGAAGGACGCGTGCCAGGTGATGCCATGGGGTGGGCAAGCAGGGAGAGGGTGACACTCGCACATGCAGGGCCTGGCCCTTCGCTCACATCAGCCTGTTGAGCCTCAAGGCCTCCCAGCGAGGTGGACAACCACTACCCACTCACTTCACAGATGAGGGGACTGAGCAGGGGAGACCCAGGGCTGGGAGATCTCAGGCTCAAACCCAGTTCTGGGGGCCCTGGGCCTGGGGCCGCAGAGTGGAGAGGACACGAGAAAGAAGGGAGGGGAGGTGGAGTTCGCAAAAGCCAGGACCTACTGGAGGCTGGCAGCACTGGGTCTGGGGAGAATGAGTTTTAAACAGGGATGTGGCTTTCCTGCTGCCATTTAGCAAATTCTTGATGAGCCTCCTCCCCTCCCCTCAGGGTGACTCTGGGGGCCCGCTGGTGTGCAAGGAGCCCAGTGGCCGCTGGTTCCTGGCGGGGCTGGTCAGCTGGGGCCTGGGCTGTGGCCGGCCCAACTACTTCGGCGTCTACACGCGCATCACAGGTGTGACCGGCTGGATCCAGCAGGCGCTGACCTGAGGCGCAGAGAGCCGAGGCCCACCTCCCTGACAGAGAAGTCCCGGGGCCCCTGCCGGGCAGGGGAACAAGTACTCTGAGGGCAAGTGACCCTGTGGAGGCAGAAGGTGGCATCCTGTCCCCACCATGCCCCGGTGACTGCACAAGGACGGGGAGGGCCATCGGCCTGCGGTCAGGACTTCCGGGGGCCCAGGTGTGACAGGCTGGATTTGGGGGTGGCACCCAGCCCCATCACCGCCTGATGGATCCTCCCTCCTCCTTCCCATCTCTCCACACCATCTTGGGGCTCCACAGTGGGATGAGGCAGCTTCTGGTCCCGGGGAGGATGGGCTGAGGCTCCGTCTTCTGGGCAGAGCCCGCCACTGTTCCAGCCTCTGTGCCACCCTGGGGAACGGGAGGTGACCCTGCCAGAGGGGACCCTGCGGGCCCTGGAGATGCCAAGCGGGCAGCTGCTACCATGAGCCGAAGGGTGGGGCGGCCTGAGCTGCAGGGTCCCTGCCCACCGCTGCCTACCGGACTGGAAGGGCCGCTTGCTCTCTGGGAATAAAGCGCCTGACCGAGGACTGTGCTGCGGCGTCTGACTGGGACCAGCCTCCTGCCCAGACTGAGCAGACTCACTTCCCGCTCAGCCTGTTCGCCGGGCGAGCGCCGGGAAGGCACTGAGGGGGCAGGGGAGGCCGGTGGCTGCCGTGGGCAGGGCAGGTCAGGGATGCGCCCCACGTGGAGCGGCAGGACCAAGCAGTGATTCCTGGAGTGCTCTGCTGAAACTCACATTCCTGGGCCATCCGTTTTGGTGCGAGCGCGGGAGCCCCCAGGTGACTGGCAGAGGTGGACACAAGAGTGAGCTCACCTGCAGGAGTGTCCCCGGGGGACCTGGGGACAGCCGTGAACTGTGGAGCTGGGTGGGAACCTGGCCTGGGGGGGCACTGCACATGAGGGGCCACTGCTGGGTGTGGGGAGCAGGAGGAACTGGCTGGGCCAGGCTGGAAATGGAAGCAGAGGTCCAGAGTCTAGGAGAGGGAGGAGTGGAGGCCTGGGCATTCGTAGCTCCCAGGGCCGGCGGGGTGGCAGCAGCAGGATGGGGGGTCAGGGGTGTGAGGGCAGGGAGTGCACCATCCTGAGGTCATCCTAGTTCCCACTGCCAGCTTCCCTGGTGTTTCTGTGGCAGGGCAGGGCAGGGGAGGGGAGGTGCTGCTGGCAAAGGACCCAGCAGTGTCCCAACCTGCGCCTCAACACAGGATGGCTGATGGCCAGGTAATGCCCCTGGCTTTGGGAAAAACACTGTTCCTTTGGGTGGGTCTACCCCGCCTGGCGTCTGGCCCCTGCCCCGGCATGGCCTGGAGAAAGAGGAGGAAGCTAGCTGTCTCTTGAGTTTATTCTGTGAAGGGGTGGGACATAGCTGAGGTCAGCACCATCCTGGAGGTCACACGAGGAGGGCCCCTGGCATGGCTCGTCCTAGCCAGCCTCTGCTGCAACAGAGGGAGGGGTCCCGTCCCTTATCACAAGTTCCCGAGCTGCTCCCAGCCCCACTGGCCGGGCAGGGTGCTCTGCAGCCACGCGTGTGGGTGGGCACAGGGACAGCCAAGGTGAAGGTCACCTGCCCCTTCCTTTGGAAAGGGCTGAATCCCCACACGCTGCCCCCAGTATCTGGATCTCTACTGGCCAACAGCGTCCTGCTGTGGGGTCAGGCTGGGCTGCCCAGGGAAGATGAGGGAGGGCAGCCCCAAACTCTTGAGGGTTTTCAGGGACTCTGCTCCTCCCTGCACCCCCCAACAACCCTGTGAGGTAGGTGGGCAGGAGGGGTAACCCACTGACAGGGAAACTGAGGCTCAAGGAGGGGATGTGACAGGGCCAGGAGGGAGTGCATCTGCCATGCAGCAGGGGGGCCCTGGCAAGGGGACAAAGGGGCCTGGCAGACACAGCCGGACAGTGCCACACTTGGACCAGGGGCAGGTGGCTCTGCCCAGAGGGCCAAGGGCCCACCGCAGGCCTGCCACCAGAGGCAGGGGTAGGTCACAGCCCCGCAAGTGTAGACAGAAGTGGCAGGGGAGAGAGCGCTTCTTCCTTCTGGGGCCAGGGGCCCACCCCGTGATACAAAAATAAAGGATTTCAGATCGGAACCCCAAGTCCCTGGAGGTGATCTGGGGCCTCACATCCGGGTGCCTCTGGCTTGTAATAGCTAGAAGATAAGAGGGGAAGGGGCAGAAGGAGAGGAGGGGTCAGAAGACCAGGGCCAGTGAGGGGAGGGGAGGAGAGAGGGAGAGAGAGAGAGGCAGGTGAGTGACAGGCTGCTTCTGGAGGAAGAGTGGGGCTGAGGCCCCTCAAGAAGGCAGTCAGAACCTCAGAGGGCGGGAGGGGTGCCTGGGTAACCTATCCCGAGCCCTGTGCCCAGCTTGGCTGGGCGGTGGCTGCCTGGAGAGGCCAGACTCTGGTGGGGACAGAACTGGGGGAGGCAAGTCACTGCTGCCTCAGTGAAAAGGAGTCACAGAGCAGCTGTGTGCCCCCATTTTAGAAGCAAATGTGGCTCAGAGAGGGACAGTGACTTGCCCAAGGTTACACAGCAGGCAGATAAGGCTGAGTGGGGGGTTGTGGGAAGCTGGCCAGGCTTTCCTGCCGCAGTCCCACCCTTAACCGGCTCAGGCTGACTCTGCATCGGCTGAGGGTGTCCATGTATGGCCTGGCCTCCCACCCCACAGAAATACGGGCTCCAGTGCCCCCACCGTGACAGGAGCTCTTGGGGTTGCACAGACGAGGCCGTGGTGCAGGGTTATAGATCCCCCTTCCCCAGCCTGGCTCAAGTGCTGGTGGGCAGGCAGGAAAGAGCCCCACCTCCTGACTTTCTGCTCTTGGAGCCCCACCCCAGGCCCAGCCAGGGTGAGAAACTTTGGTGGGTAGAGAAAGTCAACGGAAGGAAACGCTGGGCTCCAGTCCGAAGACCAGAGATGTGCACCCTCCTGCCTTCCGTCCCTCCCTCCAGCTCTGCCAGGCTACCAACCGGGGATGGCAGCTCTGGGGGCAGGCGTGGGGCCGGGGAGCAGGCTCAGGTCTGGGAGGGTGCGGACAGGGACCTGCAAGGAGGAGAGGTGAGCGGCGGCGGCGGCGGCGGTGGCAGTGGCAGGAGCTGGGCGGGGCGGCGCCTATGGCCAAGGCCAGCCTCAGAGGTGCCCGGTGGTGGTGGCGGGGCTGGTGGGCACATGGCAGGCACGGCTGTGCCCCTCCTCCCCAGGCCGGGAGGCGGGAGGGACCAGGAGGGGCGCGGGAGGCAGTGGCAGGCAGGAGGCTCTGGGATGCGGGGCTGGGGGGCCTGGGTGGAGGGCGTGGGGGGCCGGGACCAGGGCAGCCCCGGGATGGAGGTGCGAGCAGGCAGAGAGGAAACCTGGACAGGGGCAGAGAGGGAGGAGGCAGGGTGCGGATGAGGTCCAGGAGGAAGAGGAGGTGGATGAAGATGAGGCGGGACCTCCAGCGCGAAGCGGAGGAGGCGGTGGTGGGAGGGAGGAAAGGTTAGCGGGATCCTGAGATGACGGGGCTGCAAAGAGAAAGTGAGAGAAGGGATGGTTATGCAGGTGGGCGGCGAGGCGCCAGGCACTGAGCTAACCCTGCAGCCCGCCCCCCCTGCAGCCCGCCGGCTGCAGCTGGCTCCAGCAGGGTGAGGGCGGAGGTCCGCTCGCCCGCTCGGCTGTTAGCAATCCTCCTCCTGGGGGTGGGCTGCACCTTTCTCCTGGGCATCTGCCTCCACCTGCACCTGTGCCACCTCCACCTCCTCCACCTCCTCCTCCTGCCGCTGCCGCTCCTCCAGCTGCTCCTCCGCGCTCTGTGGCTGCCGGCAGACCCAGGGAAGAGAGAGTGGAGACACTAACGAGGGGGCCAGGGCAGCTGTCCCCATGGACCCCGATCTCAGGCCAGAGCAGGCAGGCAAGAGGAAGGGCCCTCCAGAGAGAGGGCTGCAGCCACACAAGCCGGGGGCATCCTCTCCAGCCCCCGGGACGCTCAGGGAAGCGGCCAGCCGAGACCGGGGCCAAGGGCCCCGCTGGGACACTCCAGGTCAGCCTGGCGACTGTCACACATGCAGGGGCCGGGGTGAGAGGTGGGAGAGTGGGTGCGCGTGGCTGGGTATCTGAAAGGCCTCCTGGTACAGTCTTGCTTTGGGAGAACAGATTCAGAACAGGAGGCCGAGGGGACACAGGGCAGACACCAGCCAGATGGGGGATACCAGCAGCAGCCTCTGGTGACTCAGAGAGGCGGAGTGGCCAGCTTGCCCTGCGGTCCCTCAATGCAGTGCCTAGTAGGGTGGGCAGGGGAGTCATAGCAGGACAGGATGGCAGGCAGACAGGACGCTGGGGTTCCCGAGCCTCCGGCACACAGGAACAGTACCCTGGAGGGACGGGCTCCCTGTTCCCAGCCGGGCCTCAGCCCGCTCTGCCAGCCCTAAGAGGCCCCTGGGGCTTCTGGCCAGCTCGAGTCCAAGGAACAGGACGCCCTGTACCCCTGTCCATAGTGCCGATGCCGCCAGGTGCCCCTTAGGACAGCCCTCCTGGGCCGGGTCAGGTCCCTGGTTTCCTAGTGCCTTTCACGCAGGACTTGTGAGGAGGGGGCCTGGAAGGGTCAGACTGGGGACGTTTGCCACCCTTTGGGAATCCCCTACCCACCTGGGGGCCCAGGGGCCCAAGCTCGAGGCCGGAGGCTATAGTACACCCTGCACACTACACAGAGGACACAACACAGGGGCCGAGGGGACAGACCTGTTCGAGGTCATACGGAGTGTCACACCAGGCGTGACCCCTAGTTCAGCCACGCTGCCTCATGCCCTAACACCCGTGGCCAGCACATGGCTGCTATCCAGTGGCATGGAGCCCCCCTGGCTGTGGCCTCGGGACAGTCTCGTCTTGCAGCTCCCCAGCCTGGGCCTGCATAACTGGTGCGCAGAGACAGGACCGCATGGCGTGGGATGGATGGCGTGGGCTGTGACATGGGGTTATGCATGTGCCGCAGGAGGAAAAAAGCAGCGGCGGAATGGTGAGGGGGTGGCAGGGGTGTGGGGCCAGGGGGCTGTGGACTCACCTTGGTCTTGCGGCTGGACTCCAAGCTCAGGCCGTTCGGGGAGCTGTGAAGCTCCTTGGACACCACGCACAGGAACTCTGCCTGGTCCTCGCTGCCGTAGTTGTAGGAGGAGCCAATGTTCACCAGCTGTGGGCGGGGTGCCGGCGACAGATGAGGCTGGGTACCACCTCAGCCCCGCTCTTGCCCAGCTGCTCCGGTGGGGCTCCCGGCTTCCAGGACACCTCCCAGAAGGCAGTGAGCCAGAGTCGGTTCTCTCCCTACCTATCCCTCTCCTGGACGGGCTGGCCCTGCACCCTGCCACATCTGCTCGGAGGCGCAGCCTGTGCTGGTGTGGCGGAGCCCCAAGGAACATCCGCTTCCCTCCCGGCAGCAGGGGTGGAGCAGGCGGTCAGGCCTTGGTCCAAAGGACAAGTGCCCAGCAGTCCTCGCCTGCTTGCTCTGTCTCTGAGGGCCAGGCCACTGCCAGAGACGCCTGTCCCGTGTCCCTAGAACAGCCACACTCACGCAGCCTGCTGGCTAAAGAGGTCCTGGTTCCCGACAGGCCCCATTCGGCTCTCGGGGAGCCTCTTTCAGCAGGCAGAGTATCACCCTGCTGGGGCAGAGCTTGGAGAGGAGGTGGCTGGGAAGCAGCAGGACAGTGGTTGGAGCTTGGGATTGCTCTGCGTCCTCCCTGGGGCCTGCGAGACCTCAATGCTGTACCCCTGGCAGTTCACACAACCCTAAGGCCAAGTGTGGCATCCTTCCCAGGGCTGGAACTGTATGGGTGGTTCTTCTAATTTCCATAAGGGTCCCATGAAGGAGGTACTATTAGCCCACAGCCCAGAGGAGGACCTGAGGCCCTTGTCTCCTTGCCCTTGGCTACCGCTCCAGGCTGGAACCTCGCTCCTGTATGGTGTAGCTGCGGAGGACTCTGGGGCTCCATCCTCTTTCCCTGTCATTGCACCGGGAGGGACCTCCCTAACCTTGTTGCTTTGGTTTCAGGCGTCTCCAGGTGGGGCTCTGGTGGGGACCCCAAGGCTGGGCTGCAGGGAGGGGGGCCCCATGTCCCCCAAGGTGTCCCAGTGTCCCCAGCCCACCTGCTCGAAGCGCCAGCCATCAGACATGGTGGAGACCATCTGAGTGAGCTCCTCCTCCTGGCACTGCAACACACGGTACACGTGCTTGGGTGGCACCTGTGGGCAGAAGGGTCACATGGAGGGCAGCCACCACCTCCCGAACCATACACTCTAGAAGGAAGACGGACAGGAGCGGAAAAGGAGAGGGAGGGAGCCGTGCAGTCAAGCTGCCCCTCTTTATACCCTGGGGCGGTGGAGTGGGGTGCCTTACTCCCTGTGCAAAACCTTGCACCTCCCGGGGTGGTGGAGAACTCCACCCCCTCCCGTGATCAGGTCTCTTCCAGCAGGGGTTGGCAGCTCTGGCACCTCTATATTCCACCAGAGGAAATCAATGTCCAGAGAGGGACATGACTGGCCCAAGGTCACACAGCAAAAGGAGCAGAGACAGGGACAGAACCCCAGTATGCTGCGACCACTCTCCCCTCACAGATGCTCCGCCTCCCCCAGCCTCCCTCCCTCTCTCCATCTGCCCCATCCCTGGGCCGGATGGTCTGTGGCCTGACCTGTGTCACTGTGTAGTCCTTCTCCTCCATCCGGTCTTTGATGATGCGGATTAGCGGGCCGATGTTGTAAAACTCAGCTTCCTCCAGGACCCCTGGAGGACAGCAACCCTAGTCACTCTTACTGCCGGTGCCCCATTCTCCTCTTGTCCCGTCTGTCCCAAACCTACTTCCTGTTCTGGTCTTATGCCCTGAGGGGTGAGCTGTGGGTTCAGGGGTCAGGCAAGAGGGAGCGCTTCCTCACATTCCCTGTGAACGAGTGAGCTGCTGCCCTGCATCTCCAGAGCGCTGAGCACAGGGACCCAGCTGGCGTGTCATCTGGGGCTGTTCAGGGCTATCAAGCTGGGCTCCTGAGCACACCGAGAGGATGGTCTGGGCCCAGACTGCCACACTGCCTTGTTTACCAGGCACGTGCTCAGAACACGACACTCGTTACGACATTTAATTCTCAGAACTAGAGGTAGGTACTTCCATCATCTCCCTGAACTGGGGTTATGGAGGCTCTGAAAGAGGAGCAAATGTCCAAGGTCACAAAGTCAGTGGGCTGCAGAGAAAGCTCAAGCTCCTTAGCCTTCAGAGCTCGCATTTTCCTACTACAAATGCACACGCCGCTCTTCGTGCAGCCTCCGGACCACAGCACTTCACAGGCCCTTTGTGTGCTCATCCTAAGTCCTGGGGACATGGGCAGAGCACCTGTCACTGTCCCATTTTACATCTAAATCTGAGAGACAAAGCAAGTGTCTCCCCACACACATAAGAAAGTGGAAAGAGCTCCCAGTGTCTGACTTCTTACCCTGCAGTACAGGGGACCTTCTGGTCCTACCTTAGACTGGCCTCGGCTCCAGAGCGACAGGGCCTATTATGGACTGTCTGTGTTTTCCCAAAATTAACATGTTGAAATCTAATGCCCAGTGTGATGATAACAGGAGGGACATGGGCCTGTGGGAGATGACAAGGTCATGAGGGAGATGCCCCCGATGGGATTCGTGCCATTATGGGAAGTGGCAGGGCCATGGCCATGACCCTCACCCAACATGCACTGTGATCTGACTTCTGGCCTCCAAAACTGGGAGAAGTGCATGTCTGTGGTTTGTAAGCCACCAGCCTACAGTACTCCGTGGTCTGAGCCGGAACGGACTACCTCAGGGGTCCGCTCTGATCTCCCCTGCTTTCCCGATGCCCACATAGAACCTCCCATGCGGGGGGAGGTAGTCACTGAGCGCTGCTGCCTGCAGCAGGTGACAGAGGAGACATGGAGCCTTGCAGCGTGCAGCTGCAGGGCCAGGGAGGCAGGTGCCACTGTCCCCCCATTTCACAGAAAGGGAGGCGCAGAGGGGTCGAGTAGGATTCCCAGAGTCACACGGCTCACCAAGTCTCCTCCCAGATCTCCCATCTGCCTGACTGGGGGCCCTCGCCCTGTGTGAAGTCATTGGCAGCTTAGAGAAGCCCAGAACCTGTAAACAGGTGTTGGCTGTGTCGCAGCCACAGCGTTCACTCCCCCTCCAGTGGGATCTGCTCTGCGCCCAGGCCACGCCCACAGCACCTGGGCCCCCAGGGGGGCTGCAGCCAGGGCTCAGCAGAGCTGGGCACTACTGGCACTCGGTGTCGAAGCCCTGACCTACTGAGAGTCACTCGGCCCACACGGTGGTCAGGGAGGGGACAGCATGGCCCAGAGTGGAGAGGGATGATATGGGCTGTGCCAACAACACCCACAGTGGCATGGGACTCAGGACAGCTGTGAGACCAGAATGCAGGCCACTGCCCATTTTAGAGACAGCAGTGGAGATGCAGAGAAAAGTGACGTGTCCTGGCTGGCCCTGCCGGTCAGCTGACCAGAACTACACGCTGTGCCCTGAGGAAAATTGACTCGGCACCAACTGTAGTCCTTGGCCCTGGCTGGGCTCTGCTAAGGGACCGTTCTCCCTGCCATGGCTTCCCCTCCATCTGCCAGGCCCAGATGTGGGCACGGCAGGCCTGGGAGAGCCAAAGCCCTCTCAGAGAGCAGCCCCTCCCGCCTCCACCCACAACCAGTGCAGTGTGCAGAGGCTGCCAGACTGGGGAAGAGATACCCACTCCACCCACCTGGTGCCTGCCAGTGCTTGCCAGGCAGCAGCTGAGATAAAGGATTGCCCAGAGAAAGAAGGCCAAGCCTTTCCCATGCCCGTCTCCACCCATCCCCTTATCCCTGCTTCCGGGTATGACCGTCCACACCTGGCTTCCCAGGAGGCCAGAAAGAAAGGGCATCCCTGCCTGTAACAGAGGCCCCGGGGCTTCACTGGCCTTCTCCATCCTCTGTGCGTATCTATGTCATCTTCCCTGACAGCATTCAGTGAAAGCTTGGCAGAGACTGAGAATCAGCCCTGCCCACATGGGGGAAAGCAGGCATCCAACCTGGTGTGGAGAAATGGCTCTGGGCCTCCGCAGAAGGCCACAGCAGGCTGCAGAGGCAGGGCTAGAATGTGCGTCCCAGGCCAGGCCCTCAGACCAACTCACCCTCCTCCGCCATGTCCTTGTCTAGCACCAGCTTGCCATGACGGAGGAAGTTCAGGATGGGCCCAAAGTAGGTGGGGTCACGGTCAATGAGGTAGGCCCCAGTCTCATCCTAGGCAGAGGAGGGCATAATTGGTGAGAGAAGTATGAGCCCACCCCTGGTAGCCCCAGCCAACCCAGATCTAGGAAGGGACTTCAGGGAGGGAGGGAGGGGTCAGAGGCAGGATGGTGTAATAAGGCTCTGGGTCAGACGGACCTGGGTGCAAGTCCTGATTCTGCCTTTTCTGAACTTTAGGTCAATAATTTGTCCTGTCTAAGCCTCTCTCTTCTCCCCATAATTAGGGGTCACTGTGGGCATACGCTGAGTGGCACCTGGCCCAGCGCAGGACTCCTGGAGGGTCCCCTGAGGCCAGCCCCACTGTCCACCCTAGTCTTTCAGGGATGTTTACAAGTTTCCAAAGGAGCCTCGTTCTCATTGGACACTCGAAGCCCGCAGGAAGGCAGGGCAGGCATCTGTACAACTCGGGTACATCAGGAGATGAGGGACTTGCCCAAGGTCACAGCACAGGCATGAGGGACAGGGAACCTTTGAAATCAACTCCAGATCAGCCCCTCGGGTTACAGAGGAGGAGGGTGAGTCCGGAGGAGGGAAGGGTTCCACCCAAGGTCACGCAGGGGTTTGCACCAGAGGGAGGCGGCTGCCCAGAAATAGTGCCTGGCGGGCCGGCGCTGCTCGCAGATCAAGCCCAGCTCAGAAAGCACCCCGGGTCCTCACCCACTCGCCTCACCCGTCCACCACCCATACCCGCAGGGCAGGACAGCGGGCCATCCCTCCCTCCGCACCGCCCCGGAGGACGGGGCGGTCCCGATGGGGCAGCCGCGAGCTCAAAGGCCGCGGCCCGCGTCGCCCCGTTGCCACGGCGATGGGCACACGCCAGACTCCATCCCTCCCCCTCCTCCCGCCAGTTCTTCCCGCCTCCGGCTCCTCGGGAAGCACCGAGCCGGACCCCGGGCTGCGGGCGGACGCGCGGGCTCCCTAACCGGGCCGGGCCGGGCGGGAGGGCGCCGCGTCGGGTGGGACCCGCCGCCGCCCCCGCGACAAGCTCACCCGGTCCGACTGCAGCTCTTCGCCCTGGCACAAGCGGCTGAGGAAGGACTTCTGCTCCCTGCACAGTGTCTGCCGGGTGGTCAGGAACACCGTGCCCCCGACGTTGAGCCGCACCCACTTGCCCCAGCCGCCCGCCCCCGCCGGCGGTGCAGCCTCCCCGGCCTCCATCCTCATAGCCGGCCGCAGCGTCTGCACCTTCGGCTCCCAGCCGCGGGCCCTGCGCGGGGCACGCCGGGAGCTGTAGTCCGTGCGCGCCCGGGTCACGCCCACGACGTCGCCCCCGCCCACTCTTCCGCCCCTCCCCTTCTCGCGCTCGGCCAATCCGCCTTCCTCTTCCCCACCACGCCCGCCGCCACGCCCACGCCACGCCTCCTTTCCCTCCCCCACCCCGCTGGCGGCACAGCGCTCCGGTGAGCCCCTGAAGCACCCTGGCCGGCTCCGGGGTTTGCGGGAGTTCGGGTTCCCAGACACAGGGAAAAGAGTCAGGCCTCAAACCAGCAATCCTGCCGCTTGTTTGTCCCGACCGTCGCTTCTTGGCCTTTTGGCTGCTGTACAGTACTGTCCTTTCTTTGTGCGGTCCAGCCCCTGTGGGAATAGATTCTCCCCCTGCGGGCCCCGTAACGCTCACCCATCTGTTTGGTAGTGTGTGTGTGAGCTGTCGGGGTGCTGGGGCTCCAGCCAGGCCAAGCAGGTGCAGCCCTGAGCTGCACCCCCAGCCAGCTCCCAGTGTTCCCTGGGCCTGAGCGTGTGCCGGGAGTGCGTGGGGATGAGGTGGTTCTTCCCCCACGGAGGTTCTCCGAGGACAGAGGAGCGGCGTGGGCCAGAGAGCACAGAGAGCACGGGGAGCTCTTCTCAGCCTTGGGAACAAAGGAGACTTCCAAAGACCGAAGACACCGGATTGAAGCCCAGGGAGGGAAGCCGGAGGTGGGGGAGAGGAAGGGAAAAATGGGGGACACTATTCATGTCCTCGAGGCCGCTCCTCCTCCTCCTCAGTCGCTCTCCACTGTTCTCTCGCTGTCCCCTACTGCTCACTGAACTTCTCCGTGACAACACTGTCCCTGCACCACTCTATTACAGGAGCCATGGGTGCTTGACCTAGGGGAGCGAATGGGACAAAATATAAAGACCCCTGGCTGTGTTCTGCCTTCGCACCGCAGTTCTGGGTTTTTGTTTTGTTTTAACGTGGTACTGGGAATTAAACCCGGGGCATTTGCACGGAACTACATCCCCAACCTTTTAAATTTCTTTTTCTTTTTATTTTTTTGAGACGGGGTCTTGCTAAGTTTCCAGGTTGCCCGGGCTAGGTTCAAACTTGCAAGCCTCCTGCCTCAGCCTCCCAGAGCACTGGGATTACAGGGGTGCACCTCCATGGGAGCTATTGGCTCCTGTTGTCACTATAACTCGCTCCCCACTTCTGCCTTAGTGATGTGAGATAAAGCTCAGGGATTGGGCTGTTCCTGGGCTGTGCTGGAAAAGGCCACAGAGAGCACAGCTGGCCTCACTGACCACGAGGCCAAAGCCAGTAGCCGCTGGCTTCTCCCGCCCCCCAGGTCCCATGGAGCCTCGCCCTGGGGGCTCCTGACACCACACTACAGATGAGAAGCTGAGGTCTAGACACAGGCCCGGGCAGGCCCATCTCAGTGCCATGCAGGACTGGGCACTGTCATACCTCAGAGCTTGCCTTGTGGTCCTGGAGGTGGCTGGTGCAGACTGGGCCAGAGGGAGGCTTATCTCACCCTCCTTCCTTCCCACGGAGCCCCTGTCCCTCCGTGGACGTAGCACGGCCCTCGGCAGGCTCCCAAAAGTCCCCCTGAAGCAGTAATCTCATGGATGAGGGACACAGCCAAGAACCAGGTGACAAGACCCAAGGTCCCTAAACAGAGCTAGCAGTGGCCACTGAATCCCTGCCTGTGTCCGGGTTTTGTCCCAGGAGGCCAGGTTTGGTGGAAAGTTGTGGGGGCCAGGAGAAGGGAGGGCTGTCCCCATATGTGGAAAGGACTCCGCCCTTCCTCTGTTCTGTAACGGGGCCACAACTGTGTTTGCTGAGCACCGGCCATACACACACTGGGGACGAAGATGTCAGGGGTTGTCCCTGCCCTCCAGGCAGCTTTGGTTTGGGGGAGGTTGGTTTGAGAGGAATCCCAGAGAGCCCTGACTGTAATCACAGATTGTTACTCTTCATATAGTTTTTGCATATCCTCCATTTAGAAGATAATGGGGAAACCCTCAAACATTCCTGGGGTGAGGGCCAAGTTGGAAGAGGCCCAGACTTCGAGTGGTTGTTGGGTACACTGCCCTCTGCTGTCTCTTCGGTTCTGGATTGGCCGGAAAGTGGGACAAGACAGAGCAGGCTCCCAGAGAGGAACATCAGCCCAGCAGCCTGTCTTTGTGGCTTGCTAGGTGGTTGGCCTCAGAAAAGTCACTTTCCCTCTCCAAACCTGTTTCCTCGTGTATACATGGGGAGTAGTAACTGTATCTTCCTCTTAGAGCAACAGTGAGGGTGTCAGGTGCCAACAGGGGAAAACACCAGAAGGATTCTCGCCATGCTGTCTGTGAAAAGGCCTGTGAATATGGAAGCCATGTTATCTTGGAAGCCATGTTATTTCCTGCTACCGTGTCCCGTTCAGCGTCTGAGCCATGGGCTGCCCACTGGCTAGGAGTGAACCATCCTCTACCCCCTTCTCCCTGCTGGGGGTCAAGGGGAGGCAGGTAGAAAGACCCCCCCACATGACCCCAGCTGCAGGACCAAGTGGGTGCTATTTATTCCTGCCAAGCCTACGTGACCTAAAGCTACCCAAGTGTCACTCCACCTCGATAGAACTGAAGCAATATGGTGTATTTGGGCTTCTCACCCGAGCGCACCCTGGGGCGTCCTGTTTTGAACCCTCTTTTCCTCTTGGCAGCATCTCCCCATCTGAGTGGCTTGTGTCACACCTGCTGTTAGTTGCGTGACCAAGATGTCACTCATCCTGGCTGGCGTTTGGCATTCAGTTCTCTGCTCCAGGTTTGGGATGTTAGAACGTTCACATTCATCTCCGCTGCTAGTTTGGGTCTTCCCACCTCTTCAGGTCACCGGGGGAGGGAAAGGGGTGGATCCAGGCAAAGAAGATACATCTGACCCGCTGAGACAGCCTCGCCTAACAGCAAGATTTTGGAGGAAGTGACCCAGAGTTTGACTCTGCCCCTGCACCCCGACTCATGTACATGGTTAGCTAGGCGCGCACCCCCTTCAGACCTCACTTCAAGCTGTTGGCAATACTGAGGTCACAGCGCTATTCCATGGAGCAAATGTTAGCTACTACGGCTGAGCACCTACTGTGTGCCCGCTCTTGGAGAGGAGTTTCAGAAAGGAGCCAGACCCTGACCCTCCCTGGAGCTCGCAGAGGGCCAGGAACGTCCGCAGAGGGAACACCCAAGAGCCTCCTCCTGCCTGAGCAAAGGTGCAGTACGTACGTCGTCCGGGCACCTGAGTCTGGGCACTGCTCCCTTCCAGCAGAAGGGGCGCTCCGGGACCGCCCAACCGCAGCCTGTGACCTGCGACTCAGTCTCACCACCAGGGGGCGCGCCAGCCGTCCTTGTCCGGGTAGCCGCGCAGAAGCGGTGTCGGGCGAGTCCTGTCTGGGGCTGTTAGGTCCCTTTTCGGAAACTCAGCTCTGGCGGCTCAGCGTCCCTCTGGCCCCGGTGGATGCACAGCTTGATCGCACTGAACCAGGAATTCACCGTCCCCTGCGCTCCAGCCCTTGCTGAAGGAGGGACATTTCCGAGCAGCTCACGAGCCAAGCACGGCAGGTCTCTAATCCTGACCGGTGGGACTTGCGGCTGTCACTGGAGGGGTGCAAAGGCTGCCCCCCTTCTTCCTCAGGCCCGGTCCACCTTCCACAGCGGCAGCTCCTCTCTGGCCCCCAGGACCCAGCACACGCAGGCCAAGCTCGGCAGGTGGCCTCCTCCAAGGCCCTCCACTAGCCGCCAGAGGGAGGTGATGGAGCCCAGCACCTGTCCCAGGGCAGCCCCACAACCACGGCCTCCCAGCTGGTTCTGGCGCCACCTCTCTACCGCTCTGTCCCTTTGTTTTAGAATGTGGGTACACTTAATAACCCGGGCTGAAACTGAATCAGAAAATTCTGCATTAAAATAACAAGATGCCAAGGGTAGTGGTGCACATCTGTAATCCCCAGACTCTGGGAGGCTGAGGCAGGAGGGTCGCAAATTCTAGCCTAGTCTGGGCAACTTGGTGACTAATGAGACACTGTCTCAAAATTAAAACATTAAAAAAGGACTGGGGATGTCACTCGGCATTAAGCCCCGGGTTCAATCCCCAGAATCACTCAGAAAAAAAAAATCCAAACATATTAAAATAATTTCAGGCATAGGGAAAATTTGCATAAATAGTTCAAAAAAAATCCCTAAATATTAACATTTTACTGCCCCTGCTTTTTCATTCTTCCTTCTTGAACTTTCTTGTTTTTCTGAACTGTTTTTGAGTAAAATGCAGAGCTATGAAACAAAAGTTCCTGAATTCTTCAGCGTGGTTTCCTAAAAACATTTTCTTCCACAACCACAGTGCTATGTTCAAAGCCAGGAAATGAACATCATCGATAAAATACTTCTAACTTATCTATAGATGTCTTCAAACCTCCATTTGCCTTGCTAATGTCTTTTATAGCACAAGGGAAAAAAAAAAAGATGCTAAAAGCATCGGGGATCCAATCCAGGACGTTACTGCCCTCCCTTGTCCTGTCGCTTTAGCCCCCTTTAATCTGGAGCAGTCTCTCTGTCTTTCATTTTCAAAGCACACAGGTAGGTGATCCGTTCGGTAGGATGACCTTCACCGCGGGTTTCCTCGTGACAATTCGCTCTGTGGGTTTTTGGCAGGAACGTCACAGAGGTGACACTCTGTCCTGCTCTCCGCATCACACCGGGAGGCGCCTGATGTCACCGTCCAGCATGGGCGAGGGGAAGCTCATCATTCATTAAGCGGGTGCCCTCCTGTTTCTGACTGTAGTTGCTCTTTCCCCTTTTGAATTAATCAGTATCTCATGAGGAGATACAGTGAAACATGTTAATATTCTGTTTCTCATCAAACTGATTTATCTCGTCAGTAATTTTAGAACTCACTAATTATTCTTCCCTGAAATAGTCATTACTGCAGTGATCGCCAAATCCTGATGGTCGCATTCCATCAGCCCTTCCACATCTTCTAGGAGGCAGTCTACAGCAGGGAGATATTCTCTTTCATCCTTGTACGCGCTCATTCATTTGTATCACTATGGACTATTGGATTCTTATTTTATTCTGGGCTATAGTCTGTTACTCTTATTATTAATCTTGATGTTCAAATTACCTAAGATTTGGTCAGATCTGTTCAGCTGTTTCTTTATCCATTAAAAAAATAAAACACAATCTTAAAAGTGGTGGTGAAATACACCTCACATAAAATTTGCCGTCTGTACCATTTTTAACGTACAGTTCGCGGCATTAAGTACGTTCACATTGTTGTGATACGGTTACCGCCATCCTCCACAGAACTCATTTCGCCTTGGAAAACTGAAACTCTGTGCCCGTTAAACAATAACTTGCCCTCCTCCCTCCTGCATTCTTCAGCGGGCTCCACCCCTAACTTTTGCTCTGTGAGTACGTCCTCGCCTTCCGCACAGCGCCACAGTCCCGGGCTGAGAGTGTGTCTCAGCAATAGAGAACTCGCTCAGCCTGTGTAAGGGCCATGACTCCATCTCAGCACCACAAACAAAACAGACAGACGGACAGACAAAAACAGAATAAAAAGCCGGCAACAGCAACTACAGCCCAACAGTCCAGCTCACACTGTCCCGTCCCTGCTCCCAAGACCTGCGGTGAGGTGGGCTCTGTGCCCAGGAAGTCACTGCTTTCTGCCACTCTGGGGGAGCAGAGCTGGAGGGAGGCAGCTCAGGCACGTGCACGCGCGCGCACACACACACACACACACACACACACACACACACACACACACACGGCCCTCAGTTTGGAAGGCAGTGGGCCCAGATGGGAGCTGCTGGCTGGCTCAGCAGAGTGGTTTAAGCCATCGGCACAGGTAGAAGCTTCCAGAAAGGACCAGACCATCCAGGAGCAGACAGAGGGGTGTGCTGGGGGACAGGACCCTGGAGAACAGACCTTAAATGGGAAGTGCCGCCAGCAAGGGCCGCTCAGGGCATCGAGGACTCGGGTGCTGTGAAGTCCTAAGAGTTGGGGCTGCAGGGCTTATGGACAAGCGGCCCCTGAAGGTCCCACTACACGGTCTTCATCTGAGACACAGCCCAGATGAAGTACATTGCACCCCCTATAGGTTAGTATGTTAACACGCTTCAACTTTCAGTTAGCCTCACTGTTTTATTTTCCCCGAATGACTCATTCTCCATGAATTACAGATAATAAAGCCCAGTAATAAAGCTCCCCTGCGCTTCTATAGCCAAGGCTTCTGCTGTAGGAGTGACGCCTGCCATGGTCTCAAGCTTCAGCTACCCAACATCACATCCACCGTCTTTGGCAGGACTAAGTTTGCTCCCATTTTTCAGGTGAGAAGACTGAGGCTCAACAGGAAGGCTCTGGAAACTATGGAAGCTGATTCCATAGTACTGGGACCCAACCACTGCACGGATCCATTATTCGGTGCGCTGAGCCATGGTGCTCTGGACCATGGTCCCTCGCGGCAGCCATCCAGGGCAGTTCTGCTGCAGCTGGTTAGGCAAGGTTGGGAAGGGGTGCTCGGCAAATATTTGCCAAATGGACAAAGCTTTCGCCATCCTCACTGCCTGGTGTGGCAACGTCTGGCTGGAATGCATAGTGGGCGGGGTGGGCCCTGCAGAGGGTGGTTTATTATTCTGGAAGCTCAAGCCTGGGGCTCTGGGTCCTTGCTGGGAAATGGCTGCCAAGGTAAAGAGAAGCTCCGAGGACTCTGGGGAGGCACTGCTGGCCGCCCTGCTCCTTTGAAACCCGTCTAGACCCGTCCAGAGCGCGAAGTACAGAAAGCATATAACATGCCGAAGTAGTAAGAACTCTTTAAAATATTGATAATACTTGCTTAATCTGTGCTCAGCACCAGACTAAACAGTTTCTGTGAATTATCTCATTTAACCCTCGTACTGCTCAAGGAATGTACAATTATGCCCATTTGAAAGATGAAGAAACCGAGGCCCAGAAAGGGTTAGCGGCCGTGTGTGGTATGGCCGGGGCAGGAAGGCACATGAGAACTCCCGTGATTTGTGGACAAATGCATCTCCTGGCAGACACAGAGATGGTCCAGGGGCGAAAGAAAGGCTTGTCTGAGATGGCAGAAGGGAGATGGTTCCTAACCTGCTATATCCAGCCCCAGGGGAAGGAGCGCAGGTGAGTCAGGGAGCCCAACCCCCCGGCTGCAACTGGGGTTCCCTGCCACACTGTTCCTGACTGGTGTGGCCAACTGCCATTTGCCCCCTGAGCAGTGATTCTCAACTGGGGGTGATTTTTGCTCCCCAGGGGACACTGGGCCCCAGCTGGTGGCAATGCCCCCGGGTAAGTCACAGACCTCTCTAGGAAGAGGAAAAAAGAAAGACAAGGTCCCGTCTGAGGTTTCTCCTAGTAACGACAGACACGCTGCTGCTCCTCTGCTACTGAGAAAGCGTCTAGGCAGATGGGAAAGGCGGCCCAGGTCCTAACAAGGTGGCACCAGGACAGACACCTGTGCCCACCTCTGCACAACAGATACACACAGAGGCAGAGCTTGGAGCCCCTACTGTAGTGTGGCAGCGCAGCTGGGGTCCCCAAACAGGGAGATGGCGCGTCTGGGCCTGCCCAGCCTGCAAGCCTGAGCTCCCAGAGTGTAGGCCAGATTCTCCCGCAGGCTGGCTAAATGCAGCCCTCCCCTGGGATACCCTGGCAGGGCTCAGGGAGCCCCCGCTAAGCTTTGGGCCCATCTTTCTCTTGAAATGGGTCATCCAGTTTACCTGCATGGTGGTGGCCAAGTCACAGCGAAGTTCCCCTAGAAGCCAGCGAGAGCCCCGGAGGGTTACAGAGCTGAGGACTGCTTGCTGAGAGGTATTCTGACCACAGGAACAGGGGTTCTGGGCCCAGCACCCTGAGGCTCCTTGCTGGGGGCTGGGGACTGAGCTCCTCAGGAAAAACAGGAAGCCCGTCAGCTACGAGGATTTCATACTTGGCTGTTTTATTTCCTCAATGTAAAATGGAAGTGAGGCGGGGTCCCAGTTTAGCACCACTAGGGGCAGTTCTATCCCCTGTCTGGACCCACATCGCCTCTTTCCTGGCTCCCCTGGGGGCCCGCGAGTCAGTCACCGGAATTCCCCGTCTCTCAGCTGTCACGCCAAACGCCACCTGAGCTGAATGAGTAAACGCCCTTTCACACAAAGCAGAGTCAGAACCACCTGACCGGGCACTGCCGGTGGCCGGTGTCGCCCGAGCTGGCCTGTGTCCCGTCCAGTCTTAGTGGGTCTTCCCTCTGGCTCTCGGAGATGATGCGCTCGGGATGGGCTCGTATGTACCACCCCACCCAGGAGCCATCGTGGACGGGCACATGGGGCTGGCCGCTGAGGTAGGCCCCCGGCACCGTGTGGCAGACCACGACGCTCGAGCCACACATGGCCACCAGGGACAGGGACAGGTCCACCGTCTGGAGTCTGAGCTAAAAGGAAGACGCCACCAAGACGCACCAGGACCTGGGTGCTCTGACTGCACCTGGGGACGGAGCAGTAAACGCGATCCCCATCCAGCTTGGACTCACAGCAACTGCCGGCAAGGAATCTGGATCTGGCAGGGCAGACAGCAATACTAGGCAACTGCAAGAGTCCCCCAAACCCCACTGTAAAGAAATGCTCACCCTATTTTATACAAATGTGGAGAATGTGGCACTCAGGGAAGCCTCGGCTAGTAACAGCACTGAAGATAGGACACCCGCGGCACGCACTGCTGGTCACCAGCCACATGGCCTGGGTGGGGCTGGCGTCTCCCGAGGCGGAGGGGCCAGCCAGGGTTCCGGGTCTGGGCCGAGGGCGCCCCAGGCACAGGGAATCCGGTGGGCTTGGAGGGGAGGAAGGGCAACATGCGAAGGTCCTGAGAGGGGAAGGCAGAGGACCAGGGCTGTCTCGGTGGGCCAGAGTGAGACTTTAGGACCTGGCCTGACCTACGAGGGGAAACGGGATTTCCTTCTTTCTTCCCTCCTTGTCCTACTGGGGATCAAATCCAGGGGCTCTGTATCACTAAGCTGCATTCTCAGCTCTTTGCATCACCACCCCTGCTTCAGATGTCATTCTGAAAAGTCTGCTTGGATTGGAGCAGGGTGAAGAGGACCAGGCAAGTGTAGAAAACTGCTAATTAAGGAGGTCATGGGCCGGGGATTTAGCTCAGTGGTTAGAGTGCTTGCCTCGCAAGCATGAGGCCCTGAGTTCGATTCCCGGTACAAAAAAAAAAAAAAAAAGAGGTCACCACTTTACCTACGGCTCCCAGTGCATTTTTTGCCCACTCCCATCCCTTTTCTTTTCTTTCTTTCTTTTTTTGGTTCTGGGAATCAATCTCAAGGCCTTGTGCTTACTAGGCAAGCACTCTACCACTGAGCTAAATTTCCAACCCCCATAGTCCTATTTTCATGAAAGGACTGAGACTTGAAGCAAAATAAACCCTCACCACAGTGCCTCGAATCTGAGCCATTCGGACACTAGGTCAGAGCCCTAGGGCAGCTTCTGCCTCAGTTTCCCTGCAGTGGGATGGTGGCCCTAAGGGAGCTGCTGATCCACATCAGTCTCTGTCTTCAGAGACAGGAGTGGGCCGTGTGTCCCGTCTACCTGACAAAGAAACTGGGCTTGGTCCAGACACCACAGAGCCCCTCCCACAGCAGGGTGAAGAGCGAGCCCCGAGCCAGGGCAGCAGCTGTAAAGTAGGGGCTTCCCTGCACCAGGAACCCCACCGGGGGCTCCCTGCCCTGCTGGACCCAGGTGGCAAATCGCAGGTGCACCTGGCTGGGCCTGGGCTGTGGAGCAGGCACATTGATGGGAGGAGAGCTGGGCACCTGGGACTCAGGCTCAAACTGCCACAACTTTACCCCTGGCAGCCTGGTTCACCCTGAGGGCAGGCCTTCGGGGAGGGAGAATTAGCTCCCTTCATGGATGAGCAAGTGAGATGGAGCGACCTGTGATTAAATGTGTCCAAAAAGAGCCACACCAGAGAAACATCATTCACACTATCACTTCCCACCTCTCAGGCGCAGCTTATGGGTGTGCAAACTGAGCCACGAGCTTTGCACACTTGCTCTCTCTGCCCCTCCCTGTCCTTTTTGTTCCCTGTAAACAGGCAGAGCTGCGGGGCAGAGAGGTTGGGTGTGCACTGGGCGTCACACAGCTGCTGCAGCCTGGCGCTGGGTGCTGGACCCAGGTCTGGTGCCTTGGCTGCCTGATGCCACCCCACTCTGTATCGGGGATCCAACTCCGTGAACACACACTGTCCCTGCCCTGAGGCAAACTACACAGTGGTGGGATAGGGTGTCCCCAGCACTCTTGAAGCACAGAATCCCCATCTGGGGTCTGGGGCCCTAGGGCACGGCAGTCCCTTGCAGACTTGAGGGACAATGGGAGAATTACCAGTTTGCTCACTGTGGTTAAATGTGAGGGCTCAAATTCCCCCTGGGGTGTCTCCTGATACCTTGGGCAAGTTTGGGCATCCTGGGCTCTGCCTCCTCTATGCAAAGACAGTACAGGTTGGTCCTTGTTATTTGTGGGGGTTGGTCCCAGGACCCCCAAGGATACCAAACTCTGTGGATGCTCAAGTTCCTTATGTAAAATGAAGTGGTATTTGATCTACCTAAGCACATCACCCCACACACCTACATCATCTCTAGAGTACTTTTTTTTTTTTTTTTTGAGACAGTGTCTCACTATATAGTACAGTCTGGCCTTGAACTCACTGTGTAGCCTAGGCTGGCTTCAAACTCCTGGTGAGCCTCCTGCCTCAGCCTCCCAAGTGCTAGGGTTAAGGGCGTTCACTACCACAGCTGGCTAGTTTGCTTTTAATATCTAAATGCAATGCAAATGCTATGTAAGTAGCTGAGTGTGTTGTTTTAAAAAGGGGCGGGTAGGCTGTAGCTCAGTGGAAAGATCAGTAGTGGGGGGGGTTGTTTGGGTTATCACACTTAGAAATAGCATCCCAGGTCCCCAGTGCGCTTTGGTGGTCACTGCCGAAGCCCGGGAGGGCACCTGTTAGTGTCATCGCCCCACTCAGGAATACAGTGAGTGAGGCCCAAACCCCGTCCCTGCCCCCGAACTCCCACCCTCTCCCCAGTCGGATACCGGTTCGGTCTCGGGGCTCAGGGTCGGTGCCACAGAAGCCGCCGGCGGCGCAGGCGTCCACCACCTGGAAGCGGTTGTCCTCCGTGTCCTCGTAGGTCTTGACGAAGGTGGGGTCCAGCCAGGCTTGAACCTGGTGGGTACAGGGCGGCTCTTGCCGAGCTGAGCAGGAGACTCAGGCACAGCCAGTGTCGGAGGCCCCTGGGGAGCAGCGACAGGGTTGTAGTGGCCGAAGGCGAGACGCGGGGTGCCGATAGAGCCCGGGTCGCTGGCGTCGTAGACCACAACGTGCGTGGCGGCGCCCACGCCCAGGCGGCCCGCCTACTCCGCGAAGTGCTCGGAGCTGGGCAGCGCATGGTCCTAGATTGAGTCCTACGTCCTGTCCCTGCAGTCATCAGTGTCAAAGGAGGCGCTCCGGAATGTGGCGCACCTTGAACTCGAGTTGCGCATCGCGGCTACCCTTGGCCAGGTACCAGGACACGTCCAACCTCTGGGGCCCGCGGCGCCTCCGCCACCCACTGTGCCGACGCTAGCTCACTGAAGAGCTGCGTGGGGTCCATGGAGGTGGGGGCCACACTGGGGCTGCGGCCTATGGGACAGGGAGGATGTCAGGAGGGGAGGGAGGGAGAGGCTAGCCTGGCGGAGTCCAGGAAAGCAGACGTCCCTGGGGGTGAGCCCAAGCATAGAGTTTGGTCACCCCGGCCTTCCCCGGCAGGCCCAGGTATGTATATACACACACAGCTGCACTTGGAGGTTGCCCTTGAGAGGGTCTAGCCAGCTCCTCACCGCAGGCCCCAGCTGGCCCTTTAAGGTAAGCAGGGTCAAAGTCTCAGCCTCTCTCTAAAATGCAGCCACCAAATCCCGGGCAGAGCTCATTACTCAGCCATCAAGCAGCTCCATAAGGTAGCCGTCCTGTAGGAACTGTAGCTGGAATTTACTGTCTTTACAGCGTGCCTTTAGTCCTCATTATACCTTAGGACGACACTGGGCACAGTAGATTAGCAAGTAGTTTGTTGAACCGGTAGCCTTAAGAGGGAGGGTCTTGTCGCCGGAAGAACTGAGGCTCATACTAGTGCTTAAAGTGAGTTTAAAGTGGGCCTGGTGGCACCGGGCTCTGAGCTAGTGACCTGGTCCAGAAGCCCAAAGGCTCAGTACCACCGCCTTGGCTGGCTCTGGGAATTTGGAAAAGCCGGGTTTATGTTCAGCCTCCGCTTTCTCTTGGGCCGTTTTAGCAGCCCCTCTTTCCCTTCCCCTGCATGAGATGCAACAACCCTCTGCCTTCCCAGGTAGAGACTTTCTTATCACGCCAACCACTGCGGTCCCTCTGTGGGGTGGCCAGTAGTACAGAAGGGGCTTTGTGCACATTAGCAAGAAAGGGCCCTTTCTGCAGGGCAGAGGTGGGGCCCCCAGCAGGGCACATGGCTGGGTGTGTGGCCCTCTCATTTGGGCCCCTGTGCAGGGCACAGCCTTCGTATGCATGCCAGGCCATCCTGCCAAGGAGATAAGTGTTATCTAGGGGACAGTGTTGGTAGCGGCCACATGTTAGGGCCACGGCCTCGGGTAGTGGGTACTAGAATGCCTCTTTTTTTTTTTTTTTGTGGTGCCGGGGATCGAACTCAGGCCCTTGTGCTTGCAAGGCAAGCACTCTAGTCACTGAGCTAAATCCCCAGCCTAAAATGCCTCTTATGAACCAGGGAACTGGCAGCCCTGGCCCTTCTTTGGTCACACAGCCTGGGCTCCTTCCCCAGCCCCAGGTGCCATAGTGACCAGGGCCTAATGTGACACTGTCTGCCCCCTATCGCCACAACTTTGTCACTGGTGGCTTTTAGGAAGCCACTTGGGCCCATGCTGGACACAGAACTCTGTGTCCAGGCCCTAAGGACAGGACAGGCCCCAGTAAGCTCAAGCAGTGAGGGCAGCCTGGAGCTCAGGGTGAGCAGACCCTGCCTCAGCCAGGGCTGGGAGGAGGGACTGGGAAGGGCCTTCCAGAAGAGGCTGGAGTCTAAAGTAATTTGAGCTCTTGGGTGGGACAGGGCGGGGTCCCAGGAATTTCAATTTAAGGAGGTTTCGGCTAAAGTGCAATACTATTATCTGTGGGTTACATCACAGCTAGGTAAGCCTGGGAGAGGCTGCAGGCCTGGCTCAGGAAGCACAGCAACTCCTGTACCCCCCTTCATTCTTGAGGATCCTTTCCTGCCCCTCCGGAGGATCCATTTAGAGTGGAAATACCCCTGGTTCGGGACAGCTCCCATCCTGCTGCTTAACTGCTTGGGCAGTGGTGGGCATGTCAGGGTCCCTGGACAGTGTGTCACTTCCAACCTCTACCTCTTACAGAGATATTTAAATAATGAACGCAGAGAGGCCGCTCTAATGTACAACATGTGGCTGGTTTTAATAATCATTAAAATGGTTTAATGAAATCCCATTATTTCTTGCATTATTCTTAGGTGAACCTTGGGCCCACAGTAGCAAAGCAAGAATCTGAGAATTTCAGGGCTAGGCAAGACTTCAGAGGTTGGAGGTCACGCTGTGCTTCATGGGCAGCTCTCACAGAGATCCGTGGGCCCTAGATTGGAAGGGGTGGGGATGGCGGGTTGTGGCAGTCCTAGGGGCATGGAGATTGGGAAAAGGGTCCTGGTCCCTGTGTGCATTGTGGGCCAGGATCCCTATAGGGTGTTTCTGGGGGGTGGGTAATGTTTGCTAAGACTAACAAGTTGGTCCCAGGTGGTCCCAGGTCCATCTCAGGGGGGTAGGTAACTGCACTAAGTGTGAGCCTGCCCAGCATCCAGGGGCCTTTGGTGACCAGGTGGCCTCAGGCACTTAAGGATGTCCCCTGGCCTGACCCTCCTTGGTCCTTTCCTCTCCCACTGTGAGGCTCCCAGCTCAGAGTCTCCCTGGATGAATGCTTATTAATGTTTGGATTGTGTGATATGTCACAAGCAACAAATATTTATTTATAACACATAACAAGTATTTGTGAGGAGTATTTGAAACAAGTATTTGTAACATGTAAGGAATAGGAGTAATAAGTTATTTATACCAACAAGTATTTGTAACAAGTTATTTGTAGCATGTAACACATTTGTAACAAGTATTTGTAACACATAACAAGTATTTGTAACATGCAACAAGTATGTGTAGGGGTTAGGGATTTAGCACAAGCCTCACCTAGCAAGCACAAGGCCCAGCCCAGCATCCCTGTCTCCCCCCACAAAATACCAAGTATTTGTAACAAGTATCTGTAACATGTAACAAATATTTCAGGAGAAAACCAAGTTTTAAAAGGCAGGTGCCAGGGACAGGCACTCCAGGCATAGGAAGCAGCCCACAGCAGTGGTGTTTGCAAGTTCGATTTGGGGATATTTGCCAACCGGTTGTGAAACAGCCATTGTTCAAAATTCAATTGAACAGATACACTTATAATCGAACAGATTAACAACAAAGGCAAGTTTATAAAGAAGCCCACACCCCCACCCACCACGTGGGCTTCAGATCCCTAAACGCCATCATATGCCCGGGCACCTCGCTCTGCCTGGCACTCCCGAGTTGAAAGAAGGTTCGGGTCTACCCGGCAGGACTGTTGGCGGTTTAATTAACACCCTGGGAATGCTCAGCGAGTCCATCCCAAACAGGTGACAAATGTTATTTTCTTTTCACCGGGCACAGCCCACCGCCTGGGCCACTCTGAGCAGCCACTGCCCGCGCCTTCCACTGGCCCGGCCCGGGGGAAGCCCGCGCCCTGCAGCCCAGCCCCGTTTCGTCCCCGCGCTGCACAGCGTCCCCAGAGTCCCCCGGGGGTCTGACTGGTCCCCACGAGAGGGGTAGCGGCCCGGGCCCCGCTCGGCGGCGAGAGGGGCGGCTCAGAGTCCCGGGGGACGGCGCGCGGTCCCCCCGCGGGTGGCGGCCGATGGTGCGGGCCGCTGGGGCAGCTGCTGCTCCGGTCCCGGCGCGCCAGCTTCTGCGCGCGGGGCGAGCGCCGGTGCAGCGGCCGGGCGAGTGAGTGCGGCGGGCCGCCCGGGGCGGGGTGCCCGGGAACCCCGGACCCGGCTAGGGCAGTGGGCAGAGAGCCGGGGGCCGAAGGCAGGCGAGCCGCGGCTGGCGAGAGGGAGCGGAAAGGGTGGCGAGGGCGCAGGCCAGGGCGCTGGGGGACTCAGGGCAGCCTGCCGTTTTGCCCTCCCAGGAAAGGGGATTCCAAGCCCAAGGCCTGTCTTCCCCGATCTGGGGCGTTTGGCCACCGCTCTTTTCTGGCAGGATCCGCAGAGTAAGTTTTGTAGCTTATGGGTGCTTGACACAGTCCCCGCCTGCTCTCCACCTTAAACTCGGAAACTTTTGGCCCACCCTCTTCCGCGTGGGGGGCGGGGCCGACTTTCCTTGGGGAGTTTGCAAACTACCAGCTGCTCGCCCCAGACTCGCTGGGGCGCTGTTGACACCGCGCTTTGGGAGCGTGCCTTGGGGAGAACAGCGCCTCCTCCCAGCCCCACCCACTGCACACACAGTCCTCTCAGGCCTGTCTCTTTCCTGGTTCCCACCCGCGCCAGGTGACACGCCGAGCTGCGGCCATGGCTCATCAGGTGCTGTACCGGGCTCTGGTCTCCACCAAGTGGCTGGCGGAGTCCATCCGGAGTGGCAAGCTGGGGCCCGGCTTGCGGGTGCTGGATGCATCCTGGTACTCACCAGGCACCCGGGAGGCGCGCAAGGAGTACCAAGAGCGCCACGTGCCCGGCGCCTCCTTCTTTGATATAGAGGAGTGCCGGGACACAGCATCGCCCTACGAGATGATGCTGCCCAGCGAGGCGCACTTCGGGGACTACGTGGGCCACCTGGGGATCGGCAACGACACGCACGTGGTGGTGTATGATGGTGACGACTTGGGCAGCTTCTATGCTCCCCGGGTCTGGTGGATGTTCCGTGTGTTTGGCCACCGCACGGTGTCGGTGCTCAATGGTGGCTTCCGGAACTGGCTGAAGGAGGGACACCCGGTGACATCCGAACCTTCATACCCTGAGCCTGCTGTTTTCAAAGCTACACTGGACCGCTCCTTGCTCAAGACCTATGAGCAGGTCCTGGAGAACCTGGAATCTAAAAGGTTCCAGCTGGTGGATTCACGGGCCCAAGGGCGGTACCTGGGCACAGAGCCAGAGCCTGATGCTGTAGGTAGGTGTTCTGATGTGTGGCGGGTTCCTGGGGAGCACGGGGTAAGGACGACTGGCACCTTCTCTAGATTTTGCCCCCAGGCTTCCCACATAGGTCTCAGTCTTTCCATCTGTAAAATGAGAGGGTGGATTAAGCCTAAAGGCTGTGTCAGCTCTGATACCTGACGACCTATGTATGTGTGGCCATGGCCATCTGCTAATAAGTGGCCCGGCATTAGCAGAGGTGTCCACCAACGCACATACGAGGCTCCAGTTCCCCCACATGCACTAGGGAGGATCAAAGGGCGTCACGCCTCTGAGCCAGCATTTGCGTCTCCACCATAAGCCTCCCAAAGGGCACCCTGGCTTCTTGAATCTCTAAGAAACCCTCACAGCCACCAGCATTACCATTCACCAGCCCTGCCCCAGCTCTCTTGGGTCTCAGACTGGTGTTTGCCAGCAGCACCCTGGTTGATAACCTTTCTGAGCAGCTGCGGTCTGAGTTGTTGATAGCAGCTGCCAGCTCATGGCAGGTGCTTGGCTTTGCATTATCCCATCCGACAGGGTGTGACACCCCTACTGTAGATGCCAGGATAGTAAGTCACTTGCTTGGTGGCAGAGGCAGGATTCGCACCCAGGACTGCTTTGTTTCAAGCCAGAGCTCTAAACCTAGGTGTACCCCATTCTGTCCCACCCCACCTCCTGGGACTCAGAGTGAGTCCCCTCTGCAGGGCCTTCTGGAGAGACGGCTCTTGAGTCCCCTCTTGGGGAAGGGGAAGGCAGGAGGGAGCTACGTCACTTGCGGGGCAGGGGCAGCCTTGGGAAGTAGAAGTGCTGAGTTCCAGAAAGAACTCTTAGCCAGAGAGAACCTCAGGTTCTGCCCTTTCTGGACACAGGGCACAGGACTGGGAGCCGGCACTTCCTCCTGGCTGCTCCTGAGTTAGAGCCCTCTACAGGATCTAATGCCCATGCAACAGTTTGCTTAACTTGTTGCAAAATGTCTCTTCCTCTGTGTGCCTCTGGGGGAGAGAATGGAACTAGTCTTAGAGCTGCAGGGTATGAAACAAAGGGAAGACTGAGGCACAGAGAAGCAGAGGCAATCAAGGCCACAGGACCCATTAGTGGCAGAGACAGCAGAGTGGAGGGCTCAGCTCTCCCTCCCCAGATTTTTCCAGTCCTCTGCTTCCCTTGCCTGGCCTGCTCTCTGAAGGTCTGGAGTAGAAGATTCAAGTTCATTTGGCACCTTCCAGAGACCCCCTGGCACAGGACACTCAAGGCTCCTCCTGGCCTTGGTTCAGGCGCCTTTCTTCTTGGGACTTAGACTGCCCTTGGGGCAAAGAACTGTGGCGTTCTCTAGCTGTTTCTCAGCCTGCTTGGAAGCCAATTGAGAAATAAGTGACGCCAGGCCCAGTTATATCATGCCCATTGTGCAGATGAGGAAACCGAGGCTCAGGGAGGGGAAATAGCCTGCTCTTGGTAATGCCTCCTGAGAGCCCTGAATTCTGAATTCCTCCCCTGTGGCCCTAACCCCATCTTCTCCAGTTTCCGTAGAGCTCCAGAGAATATTGAGTCTCACTTCAGCATGGCCCCCCTTTGTGGTGTGATCTTAGTGTAGTTGCTTGGCCTTGAGTTCCTCCATCATAAAATGATCAGAGGCCTGTCACCCTACCCGCCTGGGCATGTGGGCACTTCTTTAAATGCAGCAGTGACCGCAAAGCAGTTTTGGGGAGATAAGGAAATATTTGATGTCCAGGGCCATCTAGGGAGACGGAGAACATGCCAGCTGCCTTCCACATTCTCTTTGAGGACTTGCTGCCTCCCGTATGAAATGCTTGGAGATACAAAGGTATATATGGCTGTACCAGGTTCGTGGCCTCCAGTCTGGGGTGGGGTAAAGGAAGCACCTTTCTGTTCAGCAGTCCAGAGTAAAACAGGGTGGGGCGGCCTTGGGGACAGGGAGGGGCCTGCAGGGAGTGGCCCCAGGAGGAGCTGGGAGCCAGGCCTGGGAAACCCAAGGCCACTTCTGACCCGACCCGCAGGGGCCTTAGTGTTGTGTCTCCACAACTGTGGTCGTTTGGTGGAGGGGTGCAGGCTAAGAATCAGAGCGACCTGAGTTTGCCTCTAGGTGTGGCACTCATTTGTGGCCCCAGACAGGTTCCCTCCCTCTGAATTGTCCTTGGTGAAAAGGAATCCTGCCTCATCAGGGTGAGAGGAATAAGAACAGTGGCAGGAGTTTTATGAACATTGATCTCCTTATCTCCACCTTGGGGGGGCGCCGTGGTGAGGACGGTGGGGTGGTGGACCCTCATAAGTACTGTGCTTTGCAGAACGCTTTATATGCAGTTTCTGCAGCGGCCCTCAAGGGGAGTGGACCGGGAGGGCTTGATCCCATTGCGCAGGTGGGGCCGGGAGAAGGGGTTTCTCTCCCCCAGCAGGGCAGCACGGCCAAGCCTTGACCCCGGGTCGGCAGGCATCAAAGCCAGACTGCTTCCCAAGGCCGCTGCTGTGGGAGAGTTGAGCCATGGCAAACACGGACTGGGGCAAGGTCGCTGGGCCATGGTGTTGCCGAGTGTTGCTTCATGGAACCAAGGAACACTCCAGCTGGGTCCCCGCTCCCAGGGCTGCTGGCCATGCTGTCATTGCAGGACTCCATAGTTTCTTCAAGTGCAGGATTCCCTAGCGACTTTAGGAGGAGCATCCAAAAGGCCAAACAGGTTGCCCTGGCCTTGAACAGCCACACCTATCTGTGGCCCGAGGAATGTAAACTCACCAACTTGACCTATTTTCTTTGCCGAAACTAGAACACAAATTCCTAGAGCCGAGCAATTGAGGAACAAGAGGTCATCTCATCCCTCTCCCTACCTCAGCTTCCTTTTCTGAGGGGGCTGGAGGGTACAGAGAACATAGACTTTGGGGTCCAACCAACCTTCGCCTACTGTTGCTGTGTGTCCTGGGGCAAGTTACCTCCCCTCCCTAAGCCTGGGCTCCCTATTAGGGCTGGGAGGATAATTTCCCTTGCTTGGTGAGGACTGTCCGGAGAGAACCCCGGGTGCCTGGTGCCGGAGTTTTCCAGGATGGAGATGTGTGGCTGGGTGAGCACAGGCCACCTTGCATCGAAGCTGAAGATGGATGTGGAAGGGCAGTGGCAGGAGGTCCCGCTTCCAGCCCAGGAAACTCTCTTCCAGTTGGCCGTTCTCCAGGGCTCCAGCCTGGGCTGACTTTAGCCCTCCGACTCCGCACTGGCTGCTGCTTGCTCCTGCTCATTGAAATTGCCCAGGCAGGGCCCCAGCTCTGCCTGGGGGACTCCAGCTCCCCGACTGCAGCCCCAGTGCCCCTGAAGCGCTGCCTTCTTTCATCTGGGATGTGGAGGGAGGAAACCAAACAGCATTAAAATGTTTTCACTTCTAAATACACCTCACCTCAGCTCCCAGCCCCCAGCCACCAGCCTGCACACTGGTTGCTGATGGTGGAAAGCTGGGTTTCTTGGGGAAGAAAGTTCTGGACACTGGCAGGTTAAGTGCTCATCTGCTCTCTGGTTGAAGTCTCCAGACAAAAGAGATGAGATTTAAATAGGAAGATGGCACGGGAATTGACAAGTTGGATGTCTGTTCAGTCCGAGGAACTCTTGTGGAACCCTCTTTGGAAGTTGAAGTGAGGGGCTGGGACATTTCTGGCCTGATCGTGCACCTGCTGTGTGCCTGGGGTCACTTAGGGGCTTTTACCTGCAGTGAGTAAACTTCCCCACATCCTTATGAGGTTTGGGGGGCTCTCTCCCCATTAAACAAGAGGGGAGACTGAGGCTCAGAGGGGCAGGGCCCGCTTGGCTGTTTGCTACTGCAGATGACTCCAGGATGTCCCTTGGTCACACCAGGCTGGTCCTTTCCCTCCAACTCCTGTTGCCCAGGCCCTGCCTGCCCCGCCGTATGGCTTAATGTGGTGGTGGGATGTGGTGTGGGATTTGGGAAGCAGAGCCTAGAAAGATGGAAGAGCACCTGAGTCGGGTGCTCTCCCAGTGCCCAGTGTCTGTGAGTGCAGGGTGCCTGAGGAAGAGTGGCTGCCGGGGCATGCTGGGCCCCGACCAAGGCCTGGGCCCTGTGGGTGGCACCAGCTCTGGCCAGGCCCATTCCCTCCGTTCCTCTTGCTGGCTTTTCTGAAGTTGGTTTTGGCAGAAGGGCCTTACTGGGTTTGAGACAGTTCTGGAAAGGACCCCAAGGCCAGCCTAGGCCCAACCTGCTTTTGTCCAAGCCTCAGAGGCCCTCAGAAGAGCCTGAAGGGACCACATTGCCTGTTCCTGTCCTGTGGGAGATGCAGTGGTGGTGGGGCCAGCCTCAGTCGTTCATGTTTCCCTTGTGTCATTTGCCCCTAGGTCACCAGCACACTCTCATTTCCATTTTGCCCTGGAGAATCAACTGTAGGGGGTGCCGACAATAAACTGAGCTCCAGAAAGAGCAAAGACATTATTTCAATTTGCAAAATTCCTTGTGCTTGTGGTTGTGTCTGGTGGCAACTTCTGAGTCCCCTAAGTCCCCACTCTCCTCATGCCTTCCCTAACCCTTGTCCTCTGCCCTTCCCCAGGACTGGACTCGGGCCACATCCGCGGCTCGGTGAACATGCCCTTCATGGACTTCCTGACCAGCGATGGCTTCGAGAAGACGCCGGAGGAGCTGCGCGCCATGTTCCAGGCCAAGAAGGTGGACCTCTCGCAGCCTCTCATCGCCACCTGCCGCAAGGGCGTCACCGCCTGCCACATTGCCCTGGCTGCCTACCTCTGTGGCAAGCCTGACGTGGCTATCTATGATGGCTCCTGGTCAGAGTGGTTCCGCCGGGCACCCCCGGAAACCCGCGTGTCCCAGGGGAAGGGCGGGAAGGCCTGAGCAGGTCTGTCCTTGTGCACTGTAAACCTCCCCCCTTTAGTGACCCTGGCGTGACCTGCAGCTGGTTCTTAGGTGAAGGAGATTGACATGTTTTTTAGAATTTCTGTGTGGAGCTTGCTGTTCCCCAAAACACTGGAATAAACTGCCTTTTTCAAGTAGCACATCTGCCTGCCTCTCCCTAGTTCCATCCTGGCCCCCTCCACCCCCCTCTTCCACATTCCTCAGACGCCATCAAGGACAGAACCCTCCTGCCTAGCCCCTGGGTGGGGATGGGAGGGCGACTCCTTCCCAACTAGTGTCCGAAGAGGTGTCACCTGCTCTAGGGGCGACAGTGCCCGGAAGCAGGCCAAAGGGGTCTGGCTTCTGCCTTGGGCCCCCTTCTTGGCTCAGAATAAGACCTTCTGGGGAGGGTGGAGGGAGAGGTTGGAAAGTAGGTGGGCCCGGAGAGGGTCTGCAGCCTACATTAGGACACATAAAACTGCATTTCCCACTTCCCGGAAACAGGCTCTGGAATTTGGGGTGGCAGGAAGAACTGTGGTCCTCATCTACTGGGGGTTCCCAGCTCCCTAGGAGGGCCAGGGACCATGTCTGTGCGGGGGAACCCAGCCCTGAGCTGGGCGCTGGGGCAGAGTGTGCTCTGGAAGACCCGGAGCCTGGCTCAGGCTGTGGGCCAGGCTGCGGCATCCTCTGTGGCCGCTCTCCCGCTGTCTGGGTGCCTGGCCCCTCAGCTCCATGCACCCCTTCTCGTGCCAGCTTCAGGTCCCCCTGCTACCTCGATGGGCCTTGCGCAGCTGCTGGGAGTGGTGACGCCTCGGCCTCCTGCCCCTCCAGCGGCTGAGTTGCTCAGTCAGCACATTTAGGAAGTGCCTGCCGCAAACAGGTGCAGGTCCGGGTGCCAGGGACTGGGCAGGGGACCACACGGTCCTGGTCCCATCTCACACGGGCTTCACAGCCAGAGTACGTGGAGCATGGTGGGAGGTGAAATAGAGCAACAGGGGGAAAGGTAAGGCAAGGCAATAGCGGGTGTGGAAGGGCTGGGTCGTTTCTTAAAATGAGAGGTCCTGGAAGTATGCAGAGTCTTGGAGCAAGTGGAGAAGCAAGTTCTGCAGATGTTTGGGGAAAGGAAGTTAAAGCAGAGGGAACCGGCTGTGCAAAGGCCCAGAGGCCACTGTGCCTGATGCATTCAGGAAACATTTGAGGCACCATGACTGGGACCTGGGTAGTATTGGTGGAGAGGGAAGAACTGGGGTCCAAGGAGACGATAGGGGACAAGTAGAGCCTTGTAGGCTTTTGCGAACTCAGTGGCAGGTTGGGGGCCCACACAGCAAGGAACAGAGGTTGGCGTCTAGGAGACCAGCAAGACACTGAGGCCCTCAGTCCACTAGACCATGGGAACTGTGTCCTGCCAGCGCCCACGTGAGCTTGGGGACACGTTTGTTCCCAGGGGAGCCTCAGAGGAGACTGCAGCCTGGCCGATACCTTGATTGCAGCCGTCTCGGACTCTGAAGTAGAGAACCCAGGCAAGCGCGTTCAAACTCCCTACTCACAGAAACTGTGAGGTGATACATGAGCGGTTAACTGCTAGGTTTGTGGGAAGATCCTTGTGCAGAAATAAGTAATTCCTACAGGGGACCAAAGAAAAATTAGCCGAGTGCAGAGGGAGTTGTGTCACTCAAGACAGGCAAGGGGGGGTGACGGAGACCAGGGCCTGGGGCAAGGGGCAGGCGAAAAGATCTCAGCCTGCTGACCAGAAGGGTTTGAAGGCGGGTGGCTCGTGGAGGGAACTCAGCGTTGTATGGGATCTCTCTCAGGGCTGGGTGCTGTTCTGGGTGTTTCACAGTGTGACACCACGCATGCATCCCCAGTCCCACCCCGGCCCTGTCCTTGCTGAGGGACACTGAGCCAGCCAGCACTCATGCTGATGCCTGTTGCCACCTCTCTATGCTGTAGAAAAGGATTCAGCCAACTGCGTTAACCTCCATCTGTAGCCCTGTGACTCAAGGTGAGGGGACCCTCGCTGGCCCATCCTGCTTTCGTTTTACTGCCTGGTCCCTGATGCCCGGGCTTTGGCTCTGACAGTGAGGGTCCTGCCCCTGCCCTCTCCCCTTGACCTACACGTCTGCTCTTAAACACATCCTTGCCTTTGATATTCTAGTCTCATCTAAACTGCCGAGCTTCTATGCATCCTTCAAGATCCTGCTCAAATGGCCCATCTGTGAGCCCTGCCCTTTTTCTCTAGACAGAGTTAACCATGCTCTCTACTGATTCCTTTATACTCCCAAGATCTTTCTTTACATTTGACGGCATCTGAGCCCTCTATGCCTGGCACACAACCTGGCACTCAGTGGGTGGTCAGCGGACATTTTCAAGTGGACGAGAGAGTGGATGACACATGAAGGCTCCCCATATCCTCCCATGTCCCCCCAGTCTTCACTCTTTCCTGGCCCCTCTCTCCCAGGGGTGGGTCTATGAGCCCTCTGAGGTAATAGAGCCCCGGGAGTCAGTGCACCATGGCAACGCCAATCAACAGTGGGGGAAGGGTGCTCCCTAGCAACCATCCCCCCACCCCTGCCATTGGGCAGCTCCAGTCTGCACTCTTGCTCTTCAGCAGCCCCCTGAGAAGTTTCTGTGTGATGAAAGACACACGGGAGGTGAGGCAGAGACCTGGAAGTGGGTGGGGCTCCCCCAGGACCTGAGATTTCACCCGCCTTCTCCTCACTCAGGGTGGCTTGTGAGTGACGTGTGCTGGGCTGCAGCTGGACCCACCACCTTGCCTTGACCGGCGGTCTCTTGGGACGTTTCTCCCAGGTCAGAACTGGCAGTGAGTCTGCCCTTCCGCGCCGGCCAGGCCACACTGCTCCAGACTGGCAGTGGCTTTGAGGGAGAGGGTGCATGTCAAGGGGATGGGTGGGGATGGGGGATGAGATGGGAGGGGAAAGCTAGCTTGAACTTCAGCCAACATGAAGATGCGTGGACTTTAGTGCCACCTGTGTAAAGACCCATTTTAAAATTTACTTATTTATTTATTTAGGTTTTTTGAGATAGGGTCTCACTATGCAATTTTTAGGCTGATAGACCAGGCTGACCTCAAACTCAGGGCGATCCTCCTGTCTCAGTCTCCCAAGTGCTGGGATAGCAGGTGTGCCCACCACACCTAACTCCTGCTGCTTCTCTGACCCTCCGTTTCACCATCATGGTTACTCTGAACGCCTCACCAGGCCCTTGTAAAGCTGCGCCCGGTTGTGGGAGTGCCTGACACAGGTGTTGTATTGGTCACTCTTTTCTGTGTAACAAGTCGCCCCTGAAGTAGTGGTTTAAAACAACAGTGTTGATCATCTCTCGGTCCCAAGTGTCAGAGATCCGGGTGTGGATGCTGGACGCTACCTCAGGGTCTCTCCCGGGCTGCGGTCAGCATGCTGCCTGGGGCTTCAGCCTCAAGATCAGCTGGAGAGTGATCCTCTTCAGGGACCGTGTGCACGGCAGGACTCAGCTCTTCAGGAGCTAGTGGCCGCAGCCCCCTTCACTGTCTGCCATGTGGGCCTCTTGCTGGGTCCCATCAGAGTGAGGAGCAAGCAGCAGCCAAGTCAGTGGCTGGACAAGACAGGAGTCCGTTTTATGTAGCTTGGAGGTGACATTGCTCACCCGAGGGGAGAAACACAGGGGTCACCAGGGACCTCCAACAGTCTCTGTCCCTTCCATGTGCAATGCACACTCGCACACTCTCAGGATCTCTGAGGTCCCATCTGATGCCGGCGCTTCCCACACTTGAAAGTCCCTGGGACCGACTGGGCTGAGGCGGGAGGCCCCAGGCTGCTCCCAGAACAGCTTCCTGTTCTGCGCTGGTCATTTGGCCACACGCCCGCACAGTCACCGTGCGGCGTGGCCTTTATCTCCTTCAGGGACCCTGCGTGTGGCTGTGAATGCCCGATCCTCTGCTCTTTCTGAAAGTTAAATGACAGACATCCGCACTATCCTTGGTCTCCCTTTCCTTACAGTGCCTCAGAACCTGCTCTGAATCTTATGTCTCCTCGCATCTGGAGAGGATGGGAATTTCCCAAGCCCTGCAACTTCCTAGGCACAGTCCTCAGTTTACCCTCTTCCTCTGCCTCTCGCTGTGGCAGCAGGAGGGGACCAGTTGTCACCTCTAACACTGTGTGTGAAAACGTCCTCTGCTGACCCCCCTGTTCCTTAGTGACGCGTCCTGAGGGCCACATCACTGCAGATGACTGTGTCACTAAGTTTCTGCCATCGTATAAAGGACCATTCTTCCTCTCTGTGCTAAAAACACTCTCTCCACTTCCTTTTGTGTCTTCCCTGGCAGTATCCTCTCAGGCCTGGTTTCTGCCAGTCTTAGGTGATGTGAGACTTGATGCAGGCTTTTTCTACCTTGTTTCTCAGAGTCCTTCAAGCTCTGCAAACCATACTGCGTTCTTAGCTCTTTGTCACAGCAACGCCGCCTTTCAGTACTGAAATATGTATTCGTCATTTACTGCTGTGTAACAAAAGACCACCAGCTTAGCCGCTTAAACCTATGTGCTTTTGAAACACAAGTTTATAATCTTTCTACTGTTATCCAACTTGGGTTTGGAAGCTCAATAGCCCAAAAAACCAAAGCCCAGAACACAAGTGTTGTAGACAAAGAAAGTGAATTTCGCTGAGCTGCTAGCAACCTGGCAGGAGGCCACGTTTCAGTGGGTCCAGTTTCCCCTTCTAAGTCTCTAGAGAAGAGGAGATATTTATACGAGGACCCGGTCAGGGGCTTCCAGCAGAAACCGGCGTTTCCCAGGAGCTTGAGTCAGGCAGGTGGGTGTTTTGGCACCGACCTGAGGAGGTGAGTGCTTATCTCCAGGGCGGACCTTATGCTTTTGGTTCAAGTTTGTGGTCAAGAGCTGTGGGTCCTGGAATCTGCACAGAAAACCAAGCAGGATTGCAGGAGTGCAGAGTGAAGGCCACATCAGAGACGGGACAGAGAACGGGGATGAGACCAGACGGAGTCCCGATGGCAGCGGCCTGCCGCTTTAAGGCCCTGGTGGTGACGTCACAAGGCCCACACAGGTGGCAGCGAAGGTGTCACTGGGCTGTGTTTTCACATCAAGGACTCACAGGGGAGGGTCCGGTCCCACATTCACTCCGGCGGATCCGTTCAGATCTGCAGGACAAGGGCCTGCATCCCTCCTGTGCCGAACCTACCCTCAGCTCCCCACAGTCTCCCGGTAGTGCAGCCGCAGTTCAGGCCGAGCAGACCCAGGGCAGCCGGCGAGTGAGGATGAGCATGACAGATGCCACAAATGTCATCCCGGACTGACATCCCACGGCTTTGGTCATAAAAAGTTACCAGGTCAGCTGCACTCAAGGGGACGGTGCAGGGCGAGGATAGCAGGGGCCGGGGCTGTTGGGCATCACATCGGAAGCCGCATGAGCCTCAGATGAATAGTAATGTGGTTATTTTTGGTTCTGGGAATTGCACTGAAGGTCTCTTGGATACTAGGCAATGCTCTGTCTCCAGCCTCAAATAATTATAAATGTCAAAATTAATAGGCGGTTTGTGGGGAAATTTTCCAACAGAATAGAATTGACCTGGCTCCTATCTGCTATAAACTTACCAGCAGTCCTCAGAGACTCTTTCTGGCTGTCTCTTATTACAAGATTCTTAGCTGGTAGGGCTGGGTTTTATTTTGTTCATACTCCAAGATGTACAAAAGTCAGGGTAAAAGCTGGGTAAGGGCCAGATATGGGTGTGCGTGCCTGTAATTTCAGCACTTGGGAGGCTGAGGCAGGAGGATCACTTCGAGTTCAATGTCAGCTTGGGCTACATAATGACTTCAAGACCAGACTTAACTATATAGTGAGACTGTGTCTCAAAAAACAAACAACTTTTGTAAAGAAAAGGCATATATATATTCTTTTCTCCTAGCCTGTTTTTTTTTGTTGTTGTTGTTGTTTTCTGCCCCCCCACCCCGTTAATGTATTTGTTCATGTTTGGTGCATAGAACTGAGTAAATGCAAAGTTCTGTGTTGAATTTCTTAAAAGTGTATCTATTTAGTGCTGCATCTTATAGCACTTTGAAATACCTCATGCTTATGAAAATAAATAGCAAATAAATGAAAAAAACCAGACAACCCCCCCAAAACCAAGCAACCAACCACCCAAACAAAAACATAATAAAAACCCCACATGTGATAAAATAAGAGAATATAAGGAAAAGCTTCCGATAGGAAAAAGGAACACAGATATGAAATTTGCAGAGGCGCTGGGAGACACTGCAGCAGGCTCCCCTCTGTACTGCCCAAGCCGCTTCCCTTCCCAGCCCAGGAGTGAGCAGCTGACAGTGGACAGTGGACGGCCCCTGACCTGCAGGAAGGCCCAGGTTACGAGTGGGGGCTGGGCAACGCGCCCCCGTCCCCAGTGTGGCTGTGGGGACAGGGCCCCGGAGATAAAGTTCCGGCCACCCCATGTGGCCCCAGCAGCAGAATGGGGCCTGGCTGGTAGGATCTCTGAGGCCTCCCCGTTGGCAGGGTCATTCTTGTTCAGGAGGCTTGGTCATCTGAGACGGACAATGAAATGTGCCGCTTTGTCTACAGGACCACGCTGGGAATTACCTGCCTCGGAGCAAGAGTCCATGGAGCTGGGGCATCGAGCTAGGCTGGGACATGCTGAGGACACAGGCAAGCACAGCCCCCCCACTGTCACCCCCAGGGTCCCTGTTGCCCCAAGGAGAGGAGTTACTGAGCCCCTCTCATCCTGCCAGGCCTGGGGACTCTGACCCCAGAGAGCCCCATCCTCAGGTGCTCTGTGTCACCAGGGTACAAGCCACCCCTCACGTACCCCAGCAGGGTAGGGCTGCGGGTGAGCAGAGTGAGGGCCTGGCTCCTGCGGAGGGCGCAGCACAGGACCCGGTGTGGCCCAGAGAGTCAGGGACAGAGTGTGGCGCTGAGAACGGAGCTGGCCGAGGCCGGGGAGGGGAAGGAGCGGGATCCAGTGGATCCTGGGGGGCATATCTGGGGCAGGCCAGCTCCGAGAAGGCTCCCCAGTGAGTGGGGGGGTGGCTGGGCTGCAGGCAGGGTGGGGACACGGTAACCCCGTGAGGCTGGGGCCCCTCCAGCTGGACACTTCCTCGGCTGCCTCGGATGACCGTAGGCCCTTGATCTTCAGATTTCTGCCTTTCAGCAGATCTGATACAGCTGCTCTGGGAGGGACCCAGTAGTCTGTGTTGTTACTAATTATATTTTTGTTATTAGTAGTAGTACTGGGGATTGGACCTCGGGCCTTCTCATTGAGTTAGATCTCTAGTCCTTCAAATTTTTTTTTTAATTCTGAGAGAGGGTCTTGCTAAGCCACTGAGTTGCACAGGCTGCTCTGCAATTTGTGATCCAGAGTGTTGGGACTACAACTGTGCGTCACCACACCCAGCTTGGAATCTGTATTATTAATGAGAGTGCTGATCATTCTGGCAAATGACCAGGTTTGATTGCTCAAGCCTCACATTAGGATTTCTCTTACCCATTTCCCAGGAGAATGCTTGGGGAAAAGGTAGAGCTGCAGATGCAGATCTTCATTCATCCATCCATTCATTCATTCATTCATGCATGCATGTATTCATTCAACAAATATTCCGCTCCCAGAGGACAGCAATTGGCCTTTTGGCTCACCTTTGTAACTCTGGCTCACAGTAGGAGGTTACCCAGTGGATGAATTGGTGACCATCTTGGCTCTCTGAGCAAAGGACACAGGACACACTGGGGTCTCTGAAGTGCTCCTAACTCCGATTGGTGGCAGAGAGTGAGCAGGCGGTCCCAGCATTGTGTGGCCACAGAGGAGACACCAGGAGCCCAGACCAGGCCCTGGATCAGCGGTGCCAAGCCCTGAATCTGTGGGGCCCCAGGGGGAACTCGCCCTGTGGTGGGCCTCAGTCTCCCCAGGAGCAGGCTGAAGGCTCTCACTGCCCCCGTCTGCCTCTACTCCGTGCCCTCCGGGTGGCCTTAGTTGTCCCACAGGCCCCCTCCGCAGGGCCCAGCCAGAGGGATGGGGCCAGCTGGTCTCAGAACTCTCTGCGGGGCACTCGGGCAAGGACAAAGGGCAGAGGGCGGGGAGGAGGAAGGGCCAGGAGGAAGAGGCAGGGGTGCACAGAAGCTGTCCTGTGCCCAGCGCCCTGGGGAGGGGCCTGCAGCCCCCTTGGTGGGCCAGAAGGGCCCTCAGAGTCACCGCTCAGTGACAGGGGCCACTGAGC
>PVJO010008824.1:0-72996 GCA_004026905.1 Hystrix cristata
GATAGGGCTGTCAACTCTATAGGCAAAGGCACTCACAGGTTAGCTAGTGGTACAAGCTGAAAGCAGGGTTTCCTAGGTGCTCATCCATTGCTTCTTGTGCAAACCTAAATTCAGTCTAGCATATTTACTACTTTGGAAACACAGGCATGTCCTCCTACCCAGAAACCTACAGAACTTCTTTGGTCACAGGCACATTAGAGGGTGTTCTGAAGCAAGCAGTCACACACACTTGCTGATCTCTTTCAACATATTCCATCAGCAAATTAATTCTGTTTTGGGTGTGATGGTATAAGCTGCTAAACTTTACTGATTTTATTTGTTTGTGTAATTCTATACCACCTATAATCTTTCTTCGTCAGTATAGAGGGAACTTTAAGGAACAAATATCTAATAGTTTAAAAAAATCACTTATCTGAAGCCTTCTTTGGTGTTTTTTCATTCTTTACTCTCTTCCTAAATAATATAAATTTAAGAACATACATAACGATTTTTAGTTTAAAAAACTACACATACCAGGATTGGGGATTTAGCTCAATGGGAGAGGACTTGCCTAGCAAGTACTAGGCCCCAAGTTCAGGACACGGCACCCTCCTCCAAAAAAAACTACACATACAATGAAAATATTTGTGACAGTGTTACTAAACAGAGGCTGAGTGAGACAGTGGGGCACAGCAGTCTTTGCCCATGAGCTCCCACTCTGAGCCCGCCATGATCCAGGACACTGAGCCGTGCTGCTGGTTTAACCTGGCTCTGCTGCCACTAGTCAAGCACAGAGGCCGCACCCACTCACAATCTCCTATTCACCTTGTCTTCATCTCTAAAATAAAGATAGTGGGACCTAACTGGGAGACCAGTTGTAAGCACTGAATGAGCACTTTCAAAACGCTTTGACTATCATTTAATGAGCATTTGCCTTTATCATCCAGGTATATAGCAATGCAATGTTGGAAAACTGTTTCTCCTTAAAAAAAAAAAAAGGAGAAGAAGGAATGAGGAAGAAGAAGAGGAGGAAGAGGAGGTTGTTCCTAAAAAGAAATCTAGGAAATATTTTTCTGTTGCCTCTATAATCCTAATCCATTCTCAATTTCACAGCCACATTTAAAAATGTAAATTTCCAGGGCACCACCTTGGAAGTAAAATCTACCTGAGGTCTCCAGGCCCTGGATGACCCAGCCCGGCCGCTCCATGTCATCGAACACACCCATCTGCCTGGCCTTCCTGGTCAGTAGATGTGCTTCTCACTGCTGTTTAAAACCAAGCACACATTGTTGGGGGGAATGGAGACTGGTCCAGCCACTATGGAAATCAATACGGAGATTCCTCAAACAACTAGAACTAGAGGTTCCATTTGATTCAGCTATTCCCCTACTGGGGATCTTCCCAGAAGAACTGGAATCCTCATACCACAGGGATGTATGCACAACCATGTTTATAGCAACACAATTTGTAATAGCTAAGTCTTGGAAACAGTCTAAATGCCCAACAACCAATGAATGGCTAAAGAAAATGTGGTTTTTCTACACAATGGAGTACTACACTGCCATAAAAAATGATAAACTAGAGTCATTTGTATGTAAATGGATGTTCCTTGAGAACATACTATTAAGTGAAATAAATCGGACACTCATGAGTACACATCGAATTGTTTCTCTGATATGAGAAACCATGGATGTAAAAATGGACGAAGAGGTGTAATAGATACAATCTAAAAGGAAGATAATAGTCAAAGGAGAGGAGCACTGGATGGAGAGGCGGGGAGAAGTGGGAAGAGAAAAGAGGGATAGAAAAAGGAATGGAAATTCATGGAGAAATGTGAAAGAACCTGCTGTAAATAGGGATGAAGGGAATAGAGGGGAGGGGCGGGGAGGAGGGGGGAGAACCAAGATGCATCATGTACAGGTACAAAATAAATGTGATGAATGTAACCATTATATGTACATTGTACCAATACTTGTTCTTGGTTAAAGAAAAAACAAAAAAACAAAAAAAAAAAAAACACCAAGCACAACCCCTGCTCAATGCATCACAAAGAAGAGCCAAGCAAATAGACATACATTTAAAGTTAATTCCAGCTAGAAGAAACTTGAGTTGCCTTTTATACTGAAGTGTACTAGAAGGCACCAATAAGGAAAACAATATCGATTATTCAAAGTATAAGGGGAAATTATAGTAAAATAGCCCAGAAACATTGGCTCCCATGAGACAAGAAAAGAAAAATTGACAAACATATTAAAGGTGTTTAAAATACTTTTTTAAGCCCAGAGCTAAATTCCTACTTTAAAATACTTTTTTAAACTCAGAGCTAAATCTACCACTGAGCTAAATCCCTAACCCCCAGCATCTGCTATTTTTTTTTAACCAAGAACATGTATTGGTACATTGTATACATAATGATCATAATCAACATGGTTATTTTGTACCTGTACATGATACCTAGCATCTGCTATTAATACGCAATTTTTTACAAAACTAAACATCCCCTTACTATAACACCTGGAAAACACACCCTTGACTATTCATCCCAGAAAAACAGAAATCTGTGTTCACTCAAAAAAATACTATATATTCACAAGAAAAACAAAAACAAAAACAAAAAAAACCCATATATGAATGTTCATAGCACTTTTACTTGTAATACTCTGGATTTGGAACCAATTCAAATGTTGTTTGGTCAGAGGATAGTTTAACAAACTGTGATGTATCCATACCATGGAATACTACTCAGCAATAAGAGAGAGCAAGCTATCGATATATTCAAGAATTGAATGAATTTCCAGGGAAGTTATGCTAAGTGAAAAAAGTCAATTCAAAAGAGTTACAAACTATTATTCTTATGGGAACAATGAATGGGTATGAAATATTAGGGAGGAGGGTGGGAAGAAAATGGCTGTGGTTTCGAAAAGTATCATGAGTGATCAGATGGGGATCGATCATGGGGACCCAAACTGTGTGAAGGCCACAGGAATCTACATAGGTATATTAGTCCATTTGCGCTCCTATAGCAAAATACTATACACTGGGTGGCTTATAAACAAGGCTGAGAAGCCCAAGATCAAGACTCTGGCAGATTCAGCATCTTGTAAGGGCCCATCTTCTCATAGCTGGTACCCACTTGCTTTGTTCTCACATGGCAAAGGGACAAGTTAGCCCTCTGGGGCCCCTTTCTAAGGGTGCAGATTCCATTCATGGAGGCTGTACCTTTATGACCTAATCATATCCCAAAGGTGATTACACTCGTCATTCTTTCAATTTATGGATTTTTGAGGGTCATAAACATTCAGACCATAGCAATGGGTGATAAAATTGCAAAAAACAAAATACACAGATACATATAAAACTGGTGAAATCTACAATATCATCAGCAGACTGTATCTTGGATCATCATCCTCGTTGTCTTACCACACTATACTTAAGAATACTGCCATTATTGAGGAGTACTGGTGCAACAATTCAAAGGATCAATCAGTAGCATGTCTTACAACTGCTTGTGATTCATGTGAATCTATAGTTATCTTGAAATAAAAAGTTTCTTAAATGGTAGAAAGATGCATTGGAGACATTCATTTCATTTCAAATTAATGGAGGCAAAAGGTGTCTCTCAACCGTGGATACTTGCAAATAATACTTCCTAAATGAAAGAAATACAAAAAGAAAAGTCTCAAGCTAATCACCATCTACAGATTAAATCACTACTGATTCTCAAATTTCTCAGTAAACCCAACAGAAGGAAAAACTAAGTCTGGTGTATTCACCTACTTAATAGACATTCACCTCAGATGAAGAATCTACTCAAAGTTGGGCACAATGGTGCAGGTTTTTTATTTAAACACTCTGAGAAGCTGATACAAGAGCATCGCAAAGTTTGAGCCCAGCTTGGGCAACTTGGCAAGATCCTATATCAAAAACAGGCAAACAAACCAACAAACAAAACCCAACAAACAAAACAAAAATACTACTTGGGTGTTTATGCTATGAGATGGGATTCTGACTTTGGTGTCTTGGAAACCCAAAGGTACATCTAAGTCCATAGGGGAAGAGGAAATGCTGATTTGGTTGATTTTGAACTACCAGATCTGGTAACCATGAAAGAGGCTCAGAAAAATGTATTGCCTCTTTATTTTGACAATCTATTGATTCTGACTTTGTTCTAGAGCTCTACAAGCAGTACCCAATTTATTGTTACTACAAGCCTACACATAAAGCAAGGTACACTAATTTTTGACAGGGAAATCAAGGCTTGGAGAGTTTAGATTAATAACTGTGTTAGCATTTTTATTACTATAACAGAATACCATGGACTAGGTAATTTATAAAGAAAAGTTTATTTGGCTCATGGTTCTGGAGGCTAGAAAGTCCAAAGGCATGGGGCCAGCATCTAGTAGGGATCTCAACTGTGCTATAAGATGGTGGAAGGTATCACACAGTGGGAGAGAGAAAACATGTGAAAGAGAAAGCACAAGTGGCAGACACTCTTTTATAACAACTGCTGCCATGATAACTAACTCCTATGATAACACTCCTATGATAACAACACTGATCCCTCTGATCAGGCATCTCTCTCAACACTGTTACACTGAGGATTAAGTTTCCCACACATGAATTTGGGAGACACATACAAATCACAGCAATAGCATAGGTATTTTAATAAACTCATCACTAAATTTCAGCTGTTTATTAAACTTCAGTTTTGGGAGTAGAGGAATTAATCTATTGAGTAAGTTTTTTCCTTGCCTAGTTGCCACACATACACAGAAATAGAAAAATATGTTTTATGTTGAAAGAAGAAATTCTTCGGTAAAATCACTATATTCACAACACCAAAAAGATGTTCATCTTAACATAAAGTGATACCTCAGTTCACAAACTTAATTCCTTTTTTTTTTTTAACACAAACTTAATTCTTTCCACAATTCTGGTGATAAACCAAACTGGACAAGCATCAAATCAAATTTCCCCATAAGGTCAACATTGAACCTAACCACTGAATTTGACTGAATTCTCCTCCAATTCAGTTTGCTACCAGAATCACAGAAAAAGTTAAGTTTATAAAATGAGGCACCACTGTATATTTAAAATGAGACATATCAAAGGTAAAAATATATAGTTTATAAAGTTAATGTGAAGGAGAGGATCTAAAAGTCCTAAGAAGTAAGAAATTCATCTAATAGAAGAAAATAAAATCCAAATTTCAAACATGTTTAGACTTTTAAAAGAAAAATCTATTGACATAGTCCCATTCAAATTATTAGATGAATCTCCAGCTCTGGGTTCTAGCATTATTTTGCTTTTGCCTTTTTACGGTGTATTTACACCCTCTATTCCAAAATTTAGGAAGGAAAATTGAAAAGAACATTCTAAATAAGCTATTCGGTGCTTATGAGCCAAACAAAAGATCCCCTTTTTTTCTTTCACTTTGGGCAGTCAGACACACATCTGACTTGGTATTCTTTTATTCAGATTCCAAAGATGCTCTCCCAACTCTGCTTGACAGGTTGTCAATTCACTGTAATGAGAAACCAGACTCACAATGCCTAACGATTTCTAGTGTATATTAATGTCAATAATTAAGAAGACAACCTGCCACTTCCCTATCAAAATCATAAGATTTTAAGGCATCCAGTTTACAGTCTTCGTAACCTTCAAAGCTATGCCCTATTCTCCTCCAATCAGTGGTGTCTTAAGAATGTAATACAGACCTATACTTTGAAAGACTATTGTTTTCAGAAGAAAAATCACATTCATATTAATGTTCTAATTTTGTTAATCCCTTAATCAGTTGTCTTCTTAATCCTCTTCAGCCCAAATTGATCAGCTAATGAAGGTCATTAGTTACTAAGAACATGGACATGAGAAAGTTCAAATCAGAGCTTAAACTGGGGATTTAGCTCAGTGGTTAGAGTGCTTGCCTTGCAAGCACAAGGTCCTGAGTTCAATCCCCAGCACAAAAAAAAAAAAAAAAAATCAGAGCATAACTCTTACATAGTACATACTCAACCTACAACTTCCTCATCTAGAAAACAGGAAAAGCAAACTCCATCTTAAAGGGTTATTTTGCATGCTAAATGTTTTAATTCATATAGTAAACCCTCAGCATTATACCCACAGACAGTAAACCCCCAAAGGAGACATAGCAATGAGGGTGAATACTGGAGAAAGTAAGAACACAGACAGAAGCTTTTTCCCTCAAATAGTTCTTAGAAATTTATGGTCCACTTCAAAGATTGTCCAAATTTGCCCACATCAAGATATTTACAATATGCCAAAACTATTCAGTCAACAGAATTAAGAGTAGATACTCTACAGGACACACAGTCCAATTTGGACTTTCTGGTTATTGTTTAATAGCAATATCAAGAGGAAAGTGGCAGAGAAAGGAAAAAATTATTTTCATTCAGTGAAGTGTGGCAGCATTGAAAACATTCAGCCCTGGGACCAGGAAGCTAGTTCCAGCCCTGTCTCTTGCTTCAACAGGGTATATAATCAGAGAAAGTCCTCCTCTAAGCCTTACCTCCTCTAAGCCACATGCTCCCAACCCCCCAAACAGGAGCAGAGCCTAAATCTCTAAGAGCCCTCAAAGAGTCAGTGTTCTAACTTTTCAGAGGGAAAAGGAACAAGAGCACTTTGTGAACTTGTTGTAATGTATAAATGAGGCCTTGAGTGTCCCAGCATAGTAAGTCAGCAGTGGCCAGACTCCAGTAGGACCTGTACTTTTGTCACCTGTTTACTGTGCTCCTGTTCCACCCTTCCAGCCTCCTCTCTATCCTGTATCTCTCCCTGCTCACCCCAATTCCTCAATACAAAACTGGTCTTGTCAATTGAGAATTGAAAATAGCCTGGCTGAAACCTAGTAACACAAATATCCATAATTAATCACAAAGAAATCCAAGCTTACTATTCTCCTGTGCAATTACTTCTAAAAATGAGAGCCAAAAGCAGAGCAGGCAAAGAAACCAAGTTTGATAACTAAGTGGCTATGCTATATTTTTCTAGCTCATGCAGAACAGAAGAAGTTTATAATGGACAGAACCTCCAATTAAATTCAAGACGATAAGTGACACAAAGAGAAACTAGAGGCAGAGGTGGATAAATAATCGATTCAAATTCAAATCATTCATACTGGAAAGGTTAAGAATGCCTGTGCTAATATTATAAATGAAAGAACATGAAGAATCACTAAAAAGATTAAAACAAAATATTACAGGATCACAAATAATTCCTGATGATTTTTACTAAGTAGTGTAAATCTGAAAAGACAACAATCACGAGTCAAGGATCTGGCTGGTAGAGTGCTATTAACTATTTTCCACCCTGCCCACAGTGATTAGGATTAGTTCAAGGAGGGATTCTGTCTCAGCCAGACCAATGAAAATAATTTCATGCATTTCTGGTAAATACTGGAAAAGAAAGCATTCGTTTTATTAAACTCGAAGCTGGGAGTTACCATGCAGAGAAAACTGCCAACCTTTTCAAAATGCATATGCCTGAACATGACAACTTTTCTCTATGACTTTCAGTCATAAAAGTACGATTTAATTCTTTTTTTGTGCTTAAGCCAGTTTGTTATTAAGACCTCCCTGAATAAGAGGACTAGCCAATCATTATGTATGCTTCACTTTCTAGTCGATCAAATGAGTTGTAAAGATGATAATTTACTATCATAATCTTTGACACAATGAAGATGCCAAAAACAAAGTCCTAAGTATAACACTGGATTGGCTCATGAATTCTGTGAAAGGAAAGATACCCTTGGGCCACATATATCTGGTCATCTTCATACATATATGCATGTTTCATATTATAATATTCTAAAAAAAAATTGAGAGAGAAGACAATTGCTAAGAGACAACTGGGAGAAGATTTAAAAGGAATAAATGAGCTAAGAACTAAGGATTTATCCAGGAATGTGTAACAGTTGAGATTATAATGCTTGAGTGTTTTCTCCAATAGAATACGAGGAATGGGCAAGAAATGGGTCAAAAGGTCAACTCTAAGAAAAATGATTCTCAAACTCTTTTTCTTTTATCTTCTATTTCTCACCAGTTTTTTCCTATCTTTACTTAATCCTATAAACATCCTTCTACTCCCCGATAAGATGCTTTGAACCACTTCTCTTTCTTCTTCATGTTGTAGAGTTTACAGCTTCAAAGTTTTCATCTTGCATTTCCCCATTCCCAGACCCTATAATACCATAACATAAAGTTTTGTTAATCTTTTGATAGTTAACTGTGCAAAATTACAGTTGAATTCTGAATTCCATTACAGAGATAAAGCTGTCATATTTAGTACATATTAGGTGTAAGTCAATACATGGGTTGTCTTAATGTTTGCATCATAATTGCAAACTTCTTCACTAGGATTAAGGGTGGTACATAATTGGTTTTTATGGTATGTTAATATCTAATTTGTCTTGGATACTACTGTAGCTGATTCACTTGATATTAACAGGGTTGCATAACTGTCATTATTTCTCTGTAAGTCAACATTTGGATTACCTTTTGGGCACTAACAACACTACAATACATTCCCAGAGAACTTGGTTGCTGGGCTAACTACACTGCATCCTCCCATTCCAAATTAACCAAGGTGGCCAGATCTTGGGTCTGGGGCAAAGGATTATAATTACCCATGCCCAAAGTGCAACACTGAGATCTCTATACCAGCAAAGAGTCTTTAGATTATAAGCATCCACAAACCTCAGTAAAACAAAACCAACAAAAACAACAGAAACATGAGAAGATAAGGCAACAAAATGCCTCCTAAAATTTCCAACTCCCCTGAAGCCAATCCCGGGGGCACTGGAGGGCAGAACAGCACAAACCATGCACCCAATTTACTCAAAAGAATAACAGGAGGCTGGAAAATAGCTCAAGAGGTACTCAGCAAGATTAGAGAAGATGTAACTAGACAGATAATGGAAGTAATAACTGAAGTATTACTAATAATACTTCAGTTATTACTAGTAATAACTGATCCAGGAGCTTTCAGAAGACACTAGTAAAAAGCCAGATGAGCTGAAGAAAATGATACAAAACATAAATGACTAGTTTAGCAAAGAATTAGAGTCCATAAAAAGGTTTCAATCAGAAATCCATGCTGGGCATGGTGGTGCATGTCTATAATCCCAGCACTCAGGAGGCTGAGGCAGGAGGATCACCAAGAGTTAGAGGTTACCCTGGACTACAAAGTGAGTTTAAGGCCAGCCAGAACCATATAGTGAGGCCCTGTCTCAAAAGAAAGAAAGAATGAAAGAGAGAGAAAGAAATCTATGAGATTAAAAATCTTATTGAATGTATGGGCAGCAGAACTGATCAATGTGAGGACAGAATTTCAGAACTAGAAGACAATGATGCCTTCAAAAACTACTAAGGACACCTTAAGAGCAACAAGAGAACATAAAGAGTGGATTCAACAGCTGCTAGATGATGCAAAGAAGACTAATCTAAGACTAAACAGAATAAGTGAAAAATCAGATGACAGCACAAATGGCACAAAAAACCAGTTCACAGAAATAATGGCAGAAAACGTCCCAAATACAGGGAAGGAAATAAACATACAGATAAGTGAGGCATACAGAATCTTCAATAGCCACAACCAAAAGAGAACCTCTATGCACCACATTAAACACAAAGTATCAAAAATCCATCACAGGGACAAAATCTTAAAAGCTGTTACAGAAAGGCAACAAATCACTTATAAAGGTAAACCTACTAGAATTACACCACACTTCTCTACACAACCTTAAAGGTCAGGGGGGCTTGGACTGAAGTATTTTAAGCCCTAAAAGACAACAGCTTCCAACTCCAACTAATGTATCCTGCAAAACTTTCTTTTAAAATTGAGAGAGAAATGAAACCTTTCCACAACCGTAAGTACCTCAAGAAATTCATGATCACCCAAACCAGTGTTACAAAAAATTCTCAAGGATATTCTAGAAAGAGACCATACAGCCAACAAGGCCAATAAGCTAAAAAAAAAAAAAAAAAAAAAAAAAAAAAAAAAAAAAAAAAAAAAAAAAGAATACCACCTGGCAGGACGAGCAGCTAAGCAAAAGGGGTGAAGGGGAATAGGCAACAGGAAAATAATGCAGTGACAGGAATAAGTCAATACCTCAGTAATAACTCTCAGTGTGAACAGTTTCAGTTCCTCAATAAAAGACACAGATTGGCAGACTGGATCAAGAAAAAAAAAAGCCCAACAATATGAAGTATATATTAAACACATGTAATACAGAAAGAAACTCATAGATTAAAAATCAAAGGATGGAAAACAATATTCCATGCAACAGGAACCAGAAAAAAGCAGGAGCTGCCATTCCAATTTCAGATACAGTGAAACTTAATCCAAGAGTGATCAGAGCAGACAAAGAAGATTAAGAAAACAAATCAAAATGAAGAGTTAACAATTATAAAGATATAGGCACCAAATACTGGCACACCCAACTTCATGAAACAAACACTAACAGACATGAAAAATCAGACAAAAACCAATACAACTGTAATGGGTAACCTCAATACCCCACTGTCACAAATAAGCAAACCAACTAGACAAAAAACAAAAAAACCCAACAAAGAACTATCAGAGTTGAACCAAACCTTTGAACAAATGGACTTGATATCTACAGAGCATTCCATCCAACAGCAACAGAATACATATTCTTCTCAGCAGCACATGGGACTGTCTCCACAACAGACCACATACTAGCCCATAAAGCATGCTTAAGTAAACACAAAATAATTGAAATTATCCTGTGCATATTATTGGATCATAGTGTAATGAAATTAGAAATCGATGGCAAAAGAGACCATAGAAATTATGCAAACACATGGAAATTAAATAATACCTTGTTGAATAATCAATGAGTCACGGATGAAATTAAAGAAGAAATCAGACAGTTTCTACAATCAAACAGTAACACGGATATCATACTGGAACCTATGGTATACAATGAAAGCAGTCTTAAGAGGGAAGGTTACAAAGATGAATTCTCACATCAGAAAAACAGAGGGAGCCCAAATAAATAACCTAACGATGCACCTCAAGGTCCTAGAAAAAGGAGAACAAACCAAATGCAAGCCAGTACAAGTAAGGGAATTATATTGTGTCCTACTTTTTTTCTTTTTTTTTTTTTGGGTGCTGGGGATCAAACTCACGGCCTTGTGCTTGTGAGGCAAGCACTCTAACCACTGAGCTAAATCCCCAGCCCCAAGGAAGGAAATTATAAAGATCAGAGTAGAAATTAATGAAGTTGACACTAAAAAAATACAAAGAATCAATGAATCAAAGATTTGGTTCTTTGAAAGACTAAATAAAACAGACAAACCCTTAGCCAATCTTACCAAAATAAGGAAAGAAAAGACCCAAATCCACACGATTAGAAATAAAAAGGCAAAATCACAATGGATTCTGCCAAAATCCAGATCATCAACAACTACTTTGAGAACCTGTACTCTAATAAAATGGAAAACCCAAAAGAAATGGATAAATTCCTGGATATATATGAACTACCAAAGCTGATCCAAGAAGACATAAAATTACCAAATAATCCAATATCTGTCAGTGAAAGTGAAGAAGTAGAAAAAAAACCAAACCAAAACAAAAATACCTACCAACTAAGAAAAGCCTAGGTCCCTATGGAGTCAATGCTGAATTCTACAAGAATTTTAGAGAAGATCTAATGCCATTTATTTAAGAATTTCAAAAGGGAAGCTATACTCCCAAAGTCATTCCTGGAAGCAAGTATTACCCTGATTCCAAAACCAGAGAAGGATTCAACCAAGAAAAAGAACAACAGGCCAATCTCATTAATGAACACAGACACAAAAATCCTCAATAAGATACTGGCAAACAGAATGCAGCAAATCATCAAAAAGATCATATATCATGATTCAGTAGGATTCATTCCAGGAATGCAGAGATGGCTTAACATATGCAAATCAATAAATGTAATACACCACATAAACAGAAGTAAGGACAAAAAAAAAATCACATCACCATCTCAATACAGGCAGAAAAAGCATGTGACAAAATCCAACGTCCATTCACAATAAAAAAAAAACCCTGAAGAAAATAAGAATACAAGGTCTTTATCTCAACCTGATAAAAGCCATCTATGAAGAACCAATAGCCAATGGCAAGAAGCTGCAAGCTTTCTCTCTAAAATCAGGAACAAGCCATAGATATCTACTATCACCTCTGTTGTTCAATACAGATCTCAAAACATCTGCTAGAGCAATTAGACAAGAAAAAGAAATAAAAGGGATAGGGATAGGAAAGAAGTTAAATTATTATTTGTAGATGACATGATCCTCTACATAGAAGACCACAAAAACTCCACCTAATGACTCCTAAAATTAATTCAAATTCAGTAGTATAGCAAAACTCTTACGGCTTATATCTACATGTCCCTGCAAAGCCTCATGTGCTCATAGGTGGGGCTTTTGGGAGGTGAATACTAGATATGTGATACTAGATAAATTCACGGATTGGTTTAGCATTGTTCTTGTATGGACGATGGACTTACTGAAGAGGGAAGACCTACTCTGGGTGTGGGTAGCACCAGCCAAAAGGCTTGTAGCTGGATGGAATAAAAAGGTAAAGAAGAAGGGAGGCTCACTGCCTCTTGCCTGCCACATCATGAACTATTTCTCCTCTGCCATGCCCCTGTACCATGCTGTCCTGCCTTGGAACCAGCCAGCTTTGGATTGAAACCTCTGCAAAATGTGAGCTAAAATAAACCTTTCCTCCTTTAACTTGTGGGTGTCAGGTATTTTTTCCCAGCAACAAGAAAGTAACTAAGACAAGGATACCAAGTCAACACTCAAAAATCAAGTGTTCCTCTACATCGATGATGAGTTCACCAAGAGAGAAATTAGAGAAACAATACCTTTCACAATAGCATCAAAAAATGAGATACTTAGGAATTAACCTAATCAAGAAAGTGAAAGACCTCTACAGTGAAAATTATAGTACTCTGAGAAAAGAGATCAAAGAGGATATCAAAAATGGAAAGAAGGGCTGGGGATTTAGCTCAGTGGTAAAGCACTTGTCTAGCAAGTGCAAGGCCCTGAGTTTGATCCCCAGTACCCTCCCCACCCCCAGATGGAAAGATATCCCATTTCTGGATAGGCAGAAACATATAGTCAAAATAGCCATACTTCTAAAACTGTTATAAACATTTAATGCACTCTCAATCAAAGTACCAATAGCAAGGCTGGGGATTTAACTCAATGGTAGAGCACTTACCTACCAAGTACAAGGCCCTGAGTTAAATCCCCAGCACTGCCCACCACCCCCTGCAAAAAAAAAAACCCCAATAGCATTCCTTACAGACCTAGAGAAAATGATCCTAAAATTCATATGGAACCAGAAGAGACCCAGAACAAAAGCAATTCTGGATAACAAAAGCAAGGCAGGAGGCATCACAATCCCTAACTTCAAGTGTAGTTATACTACAAAGCTATCCGTGATAAAAACAGCATGGTAATGGAAAAGGGGGGGGGGAGACAGAGGAAGGAAGGAAGGAAGAAAGAAAGGGAGGGAGGGAAGGAATGAGGGAGGGAAGGAATGAGGGAGGGAGGGAGAGACAGACAGAGGGACAGATTTATGGATCAGTGGAACAGAACTGAGGAAGCAGAAACAATTCCAGGCACACTCAGTTACATTATCTTTCACAGAGGGGCCGAATACTTTCACTGGAGGAAAGACAACCTCTTTAATAAATGGTGCTAGAGAAACTGGCTAACCACATGCCAAAGATTGAGCCTAGACCCATATCTCTCACTATACACTTAACTAAAGTCAAAATAGGTGAAAGAGCTAAACATTACAATAGAAACATTTAATCTGCTGGAAGACAAAACAGGTAAAACACTTGAAGACATAGGTGTAGGCAAAGACTTTCTGAACAGAACCCTGGTGGCACAGGACATAATACCAAGAATCAACAAATGAGATCAAATCAAATTTATAAAGCTTCTGCACAGGAAACAGTAGCATAGCGTAGCTAGAGTTCATGCCACTTGGGGTAGTCCTTCAATTTGTTGTCTTCCAACATACCTAAGTATGTTAACCTACTAAAATACCACCCAAAAAATGTGCTGCCTGGGGCAGACTGCCCCTCACCCCTGACTATGCCACTGAAAGGAAACCACCAATAGACTGAAGAGACAACCTACAGAAAGGGAAAAAATTTCCCAGCTGCTCTCAGGCAAAGGACTAATATCTAGAATATATGAAGAACTCAGAAACATTAGATTCCACAAATTTAAAGACTCAGTCCAAAAATGGGTATCTGAAATGCCTACCAGACACACCTCAGATGAGGAAATACAAACAGCGAACACATGAAAAAACGTTCAACATCACTGGCCATTCGAGAAAAGCAAATTAAAACAACACTGAGATTGCATTTCACTCCAGAAAGAATGGCTATCATCAAGAAATCAACCAATAACAAATGCTGGCAGGGTTGTGGGGGAAAAAGGAACTCTTCTCCATTGTCGGTGGGAGTATAAACTGGTATAACCACTATGGCAATCAGTATGGAGTTCCTCAAAAACTAAAAATTCCACTTGACCCAGCTGTTCCTTTTCTAGGTATCGTCACAAAACAGTTAAAAACATATCACATGGGGTTGGGAATTTAGCTCAGTAGTAGAGCACTGCACTGGCCTATTAAGTGCGAGGCCCTGAGTTCAAGCCCCAGCACCAAAAAAAAAAAACAAAAAAACTCACAGTCATGTATGCATACCCAGTATATTAGTTACTGTTCTAGACTCAATGGTTTCCAAGAGAGCAGATTTAATACAGGACAAGTACAAGTTACAACATTCACACACAGAGGCCAAATGCAGGAAAAGTGCAGACTGGAGACTGAAAAGGGCTCTGAGCCAATCAAGGGCTGCAAGTCCATGGCAAGGTCCAGCGTACATCCGTGTCTGCACTAAAAGGCTGAAGAAATCTATACTGGAACCAGGATACAATGCTTGCAGAAGAGATGAAGACCAGAGCTCCCCCGAAGCTAACAGCAGCCATCCCCGATGACAGCAAGGGCCCGAGCTCCTTCTGTAACGAGAACAGCCAAGTTCCCTTTGGGAGAACCAGCCACAGCAGAGCTTCTCCTGGGAAACAGCCGGCTGCCATCTTCTGCTCCCGTTCTCCTTTATGTTGTGTCAGCAACAATCCTCAGGTGCATACTCTATGCTCAGAACCACCAACTCAGTCCAGCTGGGCGTTCCTGCGCAACTTGACCATATCAGTCCAACACACCCAGGTTTATAGCCACACAATTCATAACAGCTAAATCTTGGAAGCAGCCTTTATGTCCATCAACAGACAAAGAAAATGTGGTATTTATATATAATAGAGTATTACTCTGTCATAAAGAAGGATAAACTTCAGTCATTTGTAAGAAAATGGGTGCACCTTGAGAATATAAAGTTGAGTGAAATAAATCAAACACACAAGCTTAAATGTTCCATGGTTTCTCTAACATAAGAAGTTCAATATATAAAGTACAAAATTTAAAAACAGGTAATAGAAAAAAGTTAATGAGAGAGAGAGAAATTTATTATAATCTAGCATGGACAGTGTATCTAAAAGTGTACCTTGATTTAGTATGTGTGTTTTTATGGGTTTTTTGCCTATTAGTCTGCTTATTAATCTCTATATATGGTAATTGACTTTATAAGGACTTACAAGATAAATAAATGAATCTGATGCTGGGAAAAGAATGAGGGAATTGAGATATATATGTACCCATCCCCATAATGAATATAATCATTATGTGCTACAAATATGCACTAATAAAAATTAAGTAAAACAAATTATAAGCATTAATTTGCACCATTTTTAGTATGTCATATTTTGAAGAAACTTTTTTAAAGTCATGAAAACAACAGTCATAAGCTTCATATAATATAAAAATTTTTAAGTGAAATGTTTTTAAACTACTATCTTGGATACCTACACAAGCCTTACCTGAAAGAGCCTTTTGATATGAAACACATCGATGTCTCCACAAAGAAATAGCAGATCTCTCTCGATTTTGCAGTCCATTTAGTCTTTCTGCTAGCCCGCCTCTGTTTAATGAATTATAATGCATTAAATTTAGTTACAAGAAAAGCTTCAGAATAACCAGAATTTGTATTTTACACTCCCCAACCAGAGAGAGAGAGAAAACATGCAAAATTTATTGTATTTTTCATACTGTCCTCTCTTTGTAGCAACCATACCCTCCTAGGTCAGTTTTTAGTTTTCTTAGAAACTCCATTTCCTGATGCTTAGAAATATGAGGTGATATTACCTCCTAAGAATAGAGTATCATATCCTTAAAAACATGACAGTTACGTATCAGTTTAGCTTCTATTCTTAGTTCATTTATTTATTCCACAACCATGTATCGCTACTGTTACCTGCTATATGCTGGGACTTAACACTCTGCTAACTGATAGGGACAAAAAAATTGCTTTGCACCATGCTATAGAGGAAGTGCACAACAAATTCGGCAAATGGGGACAAACAGATAAATGTAAAGTGGGTTCAGAGTTCCAATCAAGAATAACCTTGCCATAATAGCAGCACAATTTATAATCACTAAATCTTGGAAAAGACCTATATGCTCATCACTGGGTGAATGGATAAAGAAAATGTATTTTCACACGTGGAATACTACTCTGCCATAAAGAAGGATAAACTTGAGGCATTTGTAGGTAAATGAATATACTTTGAGACCATAATATTAAGTGAAATAAATGAGACACCAAGCTTAAATATCACATGGTTTCTCCTAATGAGAAGTCCAAAATATAAAAGAAAGAGCAAAATAAAAGGTAATAAAAAGTAGGGAGATCTTTATCAAATGGGAAAGGGAACAAGAGATAGAGTGAGAGAAGGAGGGAGGGAAGGAGAAAAAAAGGAATTGAAGAAAACGAAATAGAAATAGAGCTTTTTCAAATGAGAAGGGAACCAAGAGTTGGAAGGAGCAGAGAAAGATGGGAAGAGGAAGGGACAAAAACAGAATTAAGATGTGTTACATACATGTACCAATTCCCCATGATAAACGTAATCATTATGCATTGCAAACATGTACTAATAAAAAAATTACCTTGACAAATTGTTCATAGGTAGAATACACAAGTAATAATACTTAAAACCTGGCCCATTATTTGAACTCCAGAAATCTGAGTATCAATCACAAACCTATAGCAAGGATTGAAATATTATTTTAAAAAAAGAAACTTCCATGAATGGTAGGACAATTAATCATAATAATTTGCATATAGGTACTTCTGAAGAGCCCTTATCGATGAATATGCATATTCACTGATGAACATATATGTTCATTGTTATCTATTTATATATAAATATTAAGGTTTAAAATTATATAGGTTTACACACACACATATAGACATGCACATATACATAGACACAGAGAAGTCAGCAGCTCCTATCACAACTACAATCTCAAAACAGGATCAGTTGTTAATCACCATGATGGCTACGTATTTTCAATGTAGTATCTCATTTATTATTTACTAATTCGTTAATCATTTCACTGCTTTATCTCATTTTACTCAAATAATATTCTCTTTAGGTAGAAAGACAGATATCAAAGGACAGAGGTGATAAAATCAGAACACAGAGGTTAAAGAATGTGTCCACTATTCTTTAACCAGCTTAGATGAAGAATTGGTTGTTAAAATCCAGTAGGACTTTGTACAGAACCTAACATTTATTAAACCTTCAAGAAATGTTCACGATTAGCGTTACTGCCCTTGTTAGGGCTTTTACTTGTACCCTCTGCTTTTTATACTATGATTGAAAGATCTTACCTTAATAGATATTATACATCTTATCATTACTATAACCTACAGTTTTCCTATAGGCAGTAATTATTTCTAAATGTTTTTATGTGTATGTGCAGCACACATAACACAAAATTTTAAAAAATAAACCTCCCAGACTAATACGCTAAAGAACCTCCACTGGGACATCAGACATCTGCTCAAGATGAGCTATCTAATGAGTGGTATAGCCAGTTGCATGACCGAGCAGCCTGGCTCCAGAGTTCATGCTCTCAGTGTTGATAATACATCTGCTATCTCTTAAAGTGTACTATTTAAAATTATATTTATAATACAAATATAAGAAAAAGACAAAACACTGCATTCTTTACAAACTAGATAATTCTTTACCCATCTTGGTTCTCAATACTATGGCTTTACAGAGGAAAAAAGACAAAGTAGAATCCAAAAGTAGATGGTCCAGACCAGACCCCCATAAGAAAACTGTAGGGATTATAGGATGAAACATAAAAGCAACAGTGAACATGTACGAAGAACTTGTCGACACATGGGAGGATCTGAGTCCTCAAACAAAATCTGAGACTCTAGCTGAGTTTAGGAACTAAAGACAGTGAGGGTGCCTCACAGGTCACCTGCTTTCCCGCTGCTCCAAATATGCCCACAGAATTCCTGCAATGTACCTCAACTCAGGAATGGACACACCGTGTCCTCTAATGAACAACCCCATTTCTGTAAGTCACACATGCAAAGACAAGTATCAGATGTTTTCCCTCATACCTGAAAACTAAATAAATGAGTAAGACCTGAAAGTAGAAGAGGAACTATTAGGGAAGGGGATGAGGATCGGGGAGAAGTGGAAGAAAGGGAACCCTGGAGACTTCAGCACCAGGAATGTGTCTGACAACATCTTCGATATTTGCTTGAGATAAACCAGATACATTCTGGGTTGGGTGAAGTCACTTTTGCCTTGACCACTTTATAAGCCTCCTTCCTATACCCAAATTATGGGATCCACAGATCATACTGCCATCCAAGACCACACTTCTGTCAGTAAGTACCCAATAAATTATACTCTATGCAATCTTTGATCTGTCTCTCCTTCTTTGATCTCATGACCTTTTGGGACCAGTTCTCTTATACCACAACTGGGTTTTTCTACAACACATATTATAGCCTTGAGTCTTATGAGAACAAGATATAGGGAGCAGACATGGACTTCCTCACCTGTTACTCTCATCTCAGTAGACTCTGCTATATCCTTATGCTGTTATCCTCAGGACAGGCCTCTGCTCTCCTGATCTGCCTCCCTCATTTCCTCTCCAGGAACCCACAGAGCATTACCTTACCCTGTGCCTCTACTGGCCCACCTCACTGTCTCAGATACTATCTCTCCTAACCTCTACAACTTCTCTAGAGGCTGCATCCCTTTCAGGCCACTAGCAGGTAACCCTCAATCCTAGCACAGGAGACATGGCCACCCTCCCATTCCTTTCATCATGCATTCCTTCAGCCACGGGTCCTCCTCATCATGTATAAAGGCTTGTCACACAGTTCTTTCTCACTTTCATTGGGTTTTTTTTTTATCATTTTATTCTTATTCAACAAAGACACCTGTATGATACAGGGTAGGGACGGGTCCCTTCAGGCTCTTTCACCCGTGCTGCTTGGCCTGCCTGCTACTCTAATGAGAGCAAAATTCCTTCACTACGGCATTCCACAGCCACAACAGCTGTTTCTTGTCCCTGAGTCCTGGCTCTCACTCACATTTGCAAGCACTGCCCTGGCTAATTTCTCTCACCATACTCATAAAAGTAACCTGACATGGTCTATATTTCTCTATTTAGTTTATAAATTAGTAAAGAACAGAACAGTGATCCACTTGTCTCCATTGTCTAAGACAACACCTGAACACTGATCTGGAGATCAGTCGAACAACAAATGTCTGTCAAGCAGGTTGGTAATGGCAAAATCCATCATCACTCAACTTGCATAAACAATTTCCAGAGTCAGCTCCAGGACTTAGAGAATTGTAATTCTTCCAATTTTCCTTCCCAAGTAAGCAAGTATTTTTAAACTAACATTTCAGATATTTGGGTTTCTTAAGAAAACAGGAAAAAAGTACTTCAAAAAATATCATTTAACCTTAAAAGTTTCTTCTTCTTTGCTGAATCTTCTGGAGTCCTAGAAAGCTTGGCTGTATGTTTCTGGGGTGTATGCAAGATAGGCTCTGTTGATTTCACCCTTGGGTCGACCAGTCTGTCCACTCTCTGCCTTATATCCAATCCAAAATCCACGTGGTGTTTGTGAGGGGATTCTGAATCAATGAACAGGACATTCTCTGAGTCATCTTCTTTGTCACTATGTGATGAATACTCCAAAATTTCTGTAGAAATCGGCTGGGAAAATTAAGAGAAATGCAATTAAATATTCTTTATTCAATCCCACATGTATGCATGTCTATTATTCTAGTTCATTAAGATTAAACTCCCTAAAATAGCCTCTTAACTACAGTATGTGTAGCTTGGATCTGCTTTGACATAAAATCCAACAGTTACCAGGAACAAAGACAAGAGGTTAAACCAATTCCAAGATATTATCTCACAGAGCTCACTGAAATCAGTACAAATATATTTCTACCTTTCTTTCAAAACAAAAAGACATGTGCTATATGTACACATGGTCTCAAAAACTGAACAAATAACACTATCTGAAAGGCTGATGATAATCACTATAATCTGACTTTTAGTAGGAAAAAGTATTTCTGAGATTTTTAAATATAATGTGGAGCTAAGTAATTTACACTATTTTTTATAAACCAAAAAAAAAAAAAATTGCCACTTCCAGTGTGAACCATTTAATTTACCAAAGGCATTTCCAAAGGTAAAGATGAAAATTTGACTTTTTAAGCACAATTGCAACATAATATTTTTCAGAGTCTACTTAAAAATTGCTAATATGAACAGGAACTATTTAAGAATATGACTCACTGTTTCCTCCTAACATTTCCTAAAATGTTTTCTTTCTCCTACTAAAATGTCTGAACCTCCACTTGGATTATGAGACAGCAATTGTATCCACATGGCCAATCCTGAAGAGGAAAATCAAAACCTCCCTTCTGGGGTTGGGGATTTAGCTCAGTGATAGAACACTTGCCTAGCAAGCACAAAGCCCTGAGTTCGATCACAGCACACACACCACTCCACCCTGCAAAAAAACACAAAACAAAACAAAACTCCCTTCTGATGTTTCCTGTCTTTGCCCAGACATGTTACTAAACTAAGCATGAGAGGATTTTATATTCCTATTACTTGGTTTTGCAGCTTAGTCTCATGCTGTTCTAGTGTCAGTAACAATTTATCCCTTGACATTCTAATTTTCTAATACATTAGCAGCCTCATTGAATTTACTATTTATACCAAACTGTAAATTTACTAAAAGGAAATCATACCCTTACTTGGAAAGATATTCTAGTCCCAATCAATTCATAAGGCAAGTATGACCTCCCTCGGGGGAAGCCGCATCTATTTTGATGGATTGCCATTAACTGTGTTCCTGGTCATAGAGCAGGCACTTGGGTGAAGACAGTGAAGAAGATACAAGGGTTACTGTGTAGCTACCTGGGTGTATGTGCACACTGCTGTTGAAGGCAGCATTAGAGTTTTCATCATTTGATCATCTATGTAAAGGCTTTATCATATTTGGCCTTTTCTAAGGATTATATAGTAAAGTCCTTTTTTAAAAAGACACTCTCCAGCCAGGCATGGTGGCATGTGCCTATAATCCCAGCACTCAGGAGGCTAATTCCAGCACTCGGGAGGCTGAGGCAGGAGGATCACTGTGAGTTCAAGGCCTGCCGGGGTTACATAGTGAGTTCAAACCCAGCCTGAACTACAGGGTGAGACTCTGTCTCAAAAACCCAACAAAACAAAACAAAACAAAACAAAGCAAAACAAAAAAATACTATCCATCCCCACACCTCCTCAAACCCATTACTTGGGTAGTTACCTGTTATTAAGCACATTTGTAATAATACAAAAAGTAAATGAAAAAATTTCGGAAGTAAATGAAGAGTTTGGTTCTACTGTCCTTTCACCCTTCCAATTTTGTGCCTAAATCACTGTAGCTGTCTGCTTATCCATTCATAATCACTAAGGGCATATACTTTCCCAAGACAGCTTCTGAATAAATATTAATGAGCCACCAAAAAACCGTAATAGTTTAGATTAAAAACAAAGCTGTGTACTACTGAAAATCTTTATACATTAAACTTGAGAAGTCCATAATTTCATCTTTTTTGTTACAAGATGACTTTTTTTTTTTTGGCTTTGGTTTTGTTTTGTAAGGCAAGGTCTTTCTATGTGGTTCAGGCTGGCCTCATGTTTACTATGTAGCTCAGGATGGCTTTGAATTTATGGTGAGCCTCCTGCCTCCACCGCCCTTGTACTGGGATACATGCTTCACCACATCTGGCTAAGATGCTTTTTTTTAGGGTAACATTTTGTAATTCATCCTAGAGCACTTTCTTTCAACCTCAGAACTACTGCCATTTGGGACACAACAACATGGGGGAAGGAGTTCCTATGCACTGTGTCTAGAAGCATATCTGATTCCACCCACTAGACAATAGTAGCCACACTCCACCACTCACAATAATCAAAAATGTCTCCAAAATGGGCGTGGTGGTGCACACCTGTAGTCCCAGCACTGGGGAGCCTGTGGCAGGAGAATCACTGAGAGTTTGAGGCCAGCCTGGGCTACATAATGAGTTCAAGGCCAGCCCGAACTACACAGTGAGACCCCGTCTCAAAAAAAAAAAAAAAGTCTCCAGACATGGCTAAACAGCCCCTGGGGGGCACAATCACCCCACGTTGAGAACTGCTATCCTAGAAATAAGTCAACAAATAATCAACCACAAGCAGACTGTGCTAGAACTCATAAGTAAATGTTAACAGGAGTAATGCTACTTCATGGGGAAGGGGGAAGCCAACCTAAACAGTTATAAAACACTATTAGTTTCCCCCCCCTCTTCCCCACCCACCCTTCCACTCTCCCTCCCCTCCTTATTTACAACAGTTTTATTTACATTTTTCCATTTTCCCCCTTTTCCTTTCTTTCCCCTTTCCCTTTCTTCTTTTCCTCCTCTCTTTCTAGTTCTCCTCCCTTCTGAATATTATGTTTCTTTTACATAATATCTATTATACCTTTTTGTCCTTATTTACACTTATGGTTTCTCATATCAGAGAAACAATTCGATATGTACTCATGTGTGTCTGATCATTATGTACACAATGTACCAATGCATGTTCTTGGTAAAAACAAACAAACAAACAAAACACTCTTAGAAGATTCCAATAGAAGTATTATTTGGGGTCCAAAAACACATAAGAAAAACAACAAAACAAGGAGGGTAACACACATAAAAGAAGGGAAGAAAAGAGTTAAAATGTTAGAAAAGGTTTGCTTCCCAGGATGTCACCTGAAGTAGAATGCTAAGTGTGAGTTAATAAGGCAAAGGAGAGAGGAAGCACATTCCAGGGAAAAAACAGCATGATCAGGGAGACTAGAAGATACACAAGAAAATCTACAATTGGTAAGAGGTAAGGCTGTAGAAGGGCCTTGCAGATGCTAATGTGGAATGATCATTCTTAAGACTAGACTAAACTATGGGGATGGAGGGGATCCATGCCAGCAGGTTAGCAAGGCAGGTAGCTAGAAGGCTTTTCTCTATTCAGAGCCAGACATAAAGAGTAACCAAGTGGGATAGAGATAGAGCTTTTGGAATCATAAGAAAAGAAACAGTGTGCAAAGGCAAGACAGGTGAAAAAGACTGCACATGGAAAGATACAGAAGTGAGAAGAGAAAGGCCAGGTTGGAACGTTGGGAGTATCATCAATATTTAAGCAGTCTTCAGGTGAGAAAAGGCAGAAAAGTGGTTTTGACTTTATAAAAGAGAGACTGTACAGAAATATGGTAACAAACCCATACTCTTGGTAAGACTATGTTTTAAAGAATAAATGGGGCATGAATGATCTATGATAATCGATTTTGGGCACTTATGGTTTAGGCTGTCACTAGTGAGAAGAAGCTATTAGCTACTTCTCATATACAATGTAAGAATACACTGAATACATAGTACCCACATACTATCTTAGCTCCTGTATTTAAAGCAAAGAAATCTCTAAACTTATCCTTGCTCTTGTATACTACAGTCAATTTAAAAACTGATGGTGGGGGGACAAACTAAAACCACAAAGCAATTTACAGACAATTACCCTCCAAAATGTGCACACAGTAGAAGTTAAGAATGGAGAAGAAAGATCACTTGAGGCAGTAGTAGCCTAGACTGTCTTCTCCAGGGAAACTGGTACTAGATCCTGACACTGTCCTAGCCATGGCCCTGCCCTTTACACTTAGGCAACATTAGGCAAGTGACTTAACTCCCCATGCCTTTGTTCCATCATTTTCAAATTAGAGATGTAATATCTAACATAGTAAGCACTTTGTAAATGTTAACCATTCTTTTTAGTCTTGTGGTAGTTTTAAACATAAATTTTTGCTTTACATTTTATATTTTTAAGCTTTATAGTTCTTTTTCTATTTTTATATTTATTTGTCTTTAAAGATTTTTTTTCCTGAGAGAATTTCTACATAAAGGTCAATGAGGAACACGATAAATAATGTCGATAGCAGACAATAGACACCATCTTAGCCAAGCAAAGCATTTATGCTTCATATAGTCTTTTTTAAAAGAACCAAGGCATAATGAATACCTTTGGGAAAAGACAACTATAAGCCAACTCCCCTCTAACCCATCGCCCCAGATGAAGGTGGAGGAACTCTCCATGCATGGACAGAGAAGACCTTCAGACTTGCTGGACACCAGCTGTCTTGGCCTGAGTGTGACCGTGAGGAACATGGTCTTTCAAAAAAGGATGATGCGCATGTGTGTGCACAGATGTATGTATTCTAAGGAGGGTGGAAAGGGAATAAAGATATATCAAGGATGTCTACAGATGCACATGCTCAAGTTTCTATTTCACCCCTATGTAACAGAATCAGATTAATGTGACATAAAGGGCCAAGAATTTTTTGGACAAGAAACATTTTTTTTTAAGCACGTGTGTGTGTGCTCGCACGCGCGTGCGCGTGGCACTGGCAATTGAATCCTGTGGCTATTCTCTTCCTTCTTGGCGCTTCCAACTCCCACTTGACTGAGATTATTAATCTTCTGTTCTACGTAGTACTCTGGAGTCTAATTATGTTACTTTTATTTATCTATCTCAATGTTGGGAGACACAGGGTTTTACAAATTTCCACATTACAACTGTACTGTAGAACAGTGGGCCCCAGCATTTTTGGCACCAAGCACCGGCTTCATGGAAGACAATTTATTCGGTGGGGTGGGGTATGGAGGGTAGTTTGGGTAGTTCTTTCATGAGAAGCATGCAGCCTAGATCCCTTGTATGCATAGTTCATAGGAAGGTTCATGATCCTATGAGACTCTAATGCCATTACTAACTGACAGGAGGTGGAGCTCAGGCAGGAATGAGAGCCATGAGGAGCAGCTGTAAATACAGGTGAAGCTTTGTTTACCAGCATATTGCTCACCAGCCTACTGCTCACCTCCTGCTGTGAGGTCTGCTTCCTAATAGGACATGAACCAGTACTGGTCTGTGACTGTGGGACTGAGGACCCTTGCTGTAGCACACGTACACTGTGCTTGTTCCACTGGGCAACATATGCCAGCTTCTCTGTGGTGTGTACCAACCCAGGGGCTTACTGGATAGTTCATTCATTTTCAACTTAACCAGCAATTGTGAGACATCCTTGCAGAGCCACTGTCCCAAAAGACACACATCCACTAGCAGTGTTTGAAACCTGTAACACACAATGGGCATCGCTATTTCTTTTTTAGGCATTGCTATTTTTAGACTTCTGTTTTAGTTACTTTTCTCTTGTTGCTGAGACAAAATACCCAACACCCAAAGTTAAGGGAAGAAAGGTTTACTTAGCTCAGTTTGTAAAGGTTTCAGTCCATAATCGGCTGGCTCCCAGGTAGGGGGCCATGGCAGATAGGCAGAAGGCAGAAGGTAAGGGGCCTACAAGCCTCTTTCTGTCCCTCATATTTTATCCATTCCCACCCTTAATCCTAGCACCCTTAATCCTAGCATCACACCCTTGATCCCAGCAGAACTATGCCAAACCAATCAATGGACTAAGTAATCACACGCTCTAGATCCACCTATGACTGCATGAGGCTTTGGGGCAACATCTAGACACAAGCCATAACAACTTCTAAATTTTTATCTGACAGTTGTGAAATGGTATTTCTCTTATTTGCATGTCCTTGATAATTTATTGGGTTGACCATTTTCACATTTGTTTATAAGCTCTTCATATTTCTTCTCCAACGAACTGCTTGTTCGTATGTCCTGACCCATTTCTCTAGTAGGAAAGACGAGTTTTTAACTGCCTGAATTTATGTGTTGCATAGATAGACAGAGGTTTGTCAGAAAATTGTTAATTTAAAAGTGACAGAGGAAAAATCTAGTACAAAACATGGACATTTGTCTAGTACATTAAGAAATTCTTGTAGCCACTGTTATTCCTGGTAAGTTGCTTACTGCTACACAGCAACACAATGCACTTGGAAAAAGTTTTGGTTGTAAAATTTATTCCTTACTAATTAATCTTTATTGACAAGTGAACTACTCTGTATAAATGATAAACTTAAGTATCAAGATAAAGATTTGAATTCTTTACCTTTAAAATACTTATATTTTCAAGTATCTTTCTCACTATTTTCAAAAAGCTAACCACCTGGTGAGCTCTTAAAACTGTCACAGAAGATGATTTTCTTCATGTTTAAATCCTAGTTATACAAATCAAATAGAATAAATAAGGTTCTTTTATAGCAGAAAAACTAGTGCTCACAGAACAAAAAGTAACTATATAGTTCTTGTCATATTTGCTAATGTTTATAATATCATACGATTATTACTAATAGAATTCTTTCTTGTCTGACCCAAGGAACTTCAGAACGAGTAATCTTCTAAATTAGTAACTAAATGACACAACTGACAGGACTAAAATAGAAGCAAGGAGTAGTTCCTTTGAAACCACCAAGACAATTACCTGGTACTCTTTCCATGACAACCTATTTCTCCTTGGTCATCGCTTACAATTTACCAGAACCAACCACACAAACCACGGAGGGACAGCCTCCCACCTCTAGGAGGCCACAGGGGCCTAATTTACACAGCTATGTAGGTACTTGGGTTTGGGGCTGCTTTACCTAAGTTGACCAAAGCTGAGCCAATCAGATTCTTTTCCTCCAGACTGGGAATTGAGGGACAACAGATAAGGGAAGTGGAAGCTACACCATACTGACAATTTTCTAGATGACAACTTTATGAGTTCCTGCTGGTGAGTTTCCTGGGGCTACATTGAGGCTCAATTCATCTTTCAGCTTTGTTTTAGATCCAAGTATATATATATATCATACTGTTCCAATAACTTTCTCTTAAAACAAACTGGCTAACTATCTGCTTAAATAGCTCCACACAGAGAAAATATCCTCTCAAACAAATGTATTTATTCAGTACACACCATGTATAAGGTGTTACACAAGACAGAAAATTTAATAAGATTCCAACCAATAAGAGCTTGAAATAAAATAAAGAAGGTAATATATGCACAGCTTACATGAAATGTTTCACAGGACAGACTGGAACTCTTATTTCTGACTGATCAGAGACCAGTAGACTCACAGAAAGGGGTAACACACAGGAAAAGGCCTCAAAAGACTTGAAAATTCTTAGATGAAGATATAAAGGAGGAAAGAAAGCACATAAAGAAAAGAATAATGAATATTTGTGACACAGAGACAGGTCCAGGGAAGTGAAAGCTTAGAGTTCATATTGGGAAGCAAGCGACGATAATACAAACAGCATAATCTGCAAGTTGGGTGAAGAGCGAGCTGCAGAGAATCTTAGTTTAAGAATTTAGATATCCTCTGAAGAAAGCAAAAAGCTCCTGACTATTTCTGAGTAGGTTAGAAGGACAAACTCAGAAGGTACTTAAGAAGATTGTTCTGAAAGGCTACATAAAGTTGGATTTGAAGGGAAGTATTAGCATAGGGAAGATTCGTACAAAGTTATTGCAAATATGTATGCAGATATTTCTATTTTTAAATTTTTCATCGGATCTCAAATGGTGTAATTCACATACTGACAAATATCTCAATTCAAGAAATTAAAAATTAAACTCTTAATATATTTCCCAAAACTAACTGTTTGTCCCATAATGACCTATATTAGTAAGAAACATCACATTCCACCCAGGTGCTCAAGTCAGAAATCCACAGATCATCAATTCATCAGTAAGTTCAACCTCAACTAACTCAAAGATTCCCCTTCTCTGCACCCTGTCCACCAGCCAGCACCATGTCTGTAATGCTTCCAGGCTGGAGTCTGCTTCTACTCTGTCCATCCCACCCTTGATCCATCTTTCATACCATAATCAGAATAGCCGTTTGCTGAAAATCAGATCATCACACCCTTCACATTCTCCAAATGAATTCCAGGGGTACTCAGAAAGCCATTCAACCCCTTGGCTGTGTTCTACAAGGCCATGCCATGGTCCCTTCCCTTTTGGGCCTCTGGCTGGGGGTCTGTCCATCTCCAGGGTGATTCTTAGTACACACGAATTTTTTTTTATGCCAAGTAGAATTCCACTACTAAATTTAAAAGGATTTTAAACTTTTTTTTTTCCCCCAAGGAAAATCCTAAAAAAGAAAAATGAAGGCCAATTACTCCTACCAGAAAATTGCTTGGTACCAACACTAGGACAGACAAATCAATGAAATAGAATTAAGAACCCAGAAATAGACCCCAACGCAAATAAGACATATAAAAAGTAACAAATATAAATGGGCCAAAAAACCCATTTGGAAACAACTGGCTATCTATCTGAAGAGAAAAATATTGGATTCCTTTCTCATTATTTACACCAAAACAAATTCCTAAAGGATCAAAAAATCAAAATAGTTTTATGAAGAGCTAAAACAAAGTATGAATGCATTTTTAAAATAATTCTAAACTGGAAAAAAAGGTCTTTTCAGTCTGATATAAAACCCAAAGTGTACAAACAAAATAAACTACATAAAAATTTAAAACTTGGGATTGGGGATTTACCTCAAGTGGTAGAGCACTCGCCTAGCAAGTGCAAGGCCCTGAGTTCAATCCCGAGCACCCCCTAAAAGAAAAAAATTAAAACTTGTATATAAAGCCTTCCCAAATGGAAACACTCAAAAGACAAGTAAACTAGTAAAAGGAGGAGAAAAAAAGTTTAAAAAATTGCTATGATTAACAAGCAGCTAGCTTCTTTAACATAAAAGAACTTCCATGAATCAAAAGAAAAGGAAAGCAACCCCAGGGGAAAGTGAGCAAGGGATCCAAAGAAGCATTCAAAGGAAAGGTGACAGGAGATCCGCAGACTGTCTGGGAATGCCACAGCAGGACAGAAGAATCTGAATGGCTCCAGAGGGAAAGAGTAAATTAGTGTGACCACACTAGGGGACTAAAGACAATATGTGTCAGAATTTGAAATGTGCCAGGCATGGTGCTGTACGCCTGTGATAGTAGCATAGGGGAGGCTGAGGCAAGTTCGAGGCCAGCCTGGGCTACATAGTGAGTTCAAGGCAGCCTGAACTACATAGTGAGATCCTGTCTCAAAAAAAGCAAAAGCAAAAGCAAAAGCAAAAAAAAAAAAAAAAAAAAAAAAAAAAAAAAAAAAAAAAAAAAAAAAAAAAAAAATACTTTCAATCAATTCCACATATAGGGTCTCAATTATATATGGAGCCATATCATAGCATAGTTTTGTAAAAGGAAGAAAAACTAGCCTGGTGTTCATGATGGGAGCTATTATTACACTGACTATACAGAAAGAGAAAATGCAGTAAATCTACCCTTTTATATACCTCAGCCCAGGCCTGATACCCAGTCTGCATCATGAAGGGGGAGTCATGGAGTTTAGGGGAAAAAGACAAACAAGCTATAAACATCCATTAATCAAGTGCTGAGTACAGTAGTTGCATTAGAAAATAATATGCAACCATTAAAAAGAACAAGGTAGATCCATTAGTATTGATAAAAATACAAAAAGTTGCAAAAGCAGCACATACATAGAACTTCTAGTTGCAAAAATAAAAACAAAAGAGAGGCACACCCATACAAATGCTCTCTTATATAAGTTTCTACACAAGAAATTTAACTATAATTATTTCTGGGTACAGATATGATTATTTTTCCCTCCAGCTGCCATTTTAATTTGAATTGGTTCCATGTGTATGTATACATTTTTAATCAAAAACATGTAAAATACAGTAAAGTCAAAGTGGGGAAGTAGGGGGCTGGGGATTTAGCTCAGTGGATAGAGTGCTTGCCTCGCAGGCACAAGGCCCTGAGTTCGATCCACAGCACCAAAAAAAAAAAAAAAAAAAAAAAAAAAAAAAAAAAAAAAAAAAAAAAACCAAAAAACAAAACAAAACAAAGTGGGGAAGTATAAAAGCTACCTAAAGAATACAGACATTCAGCTCCCAAAAGAAGAAACGAAATAATGAGGGAGGAGGGATGAAAAGGAGAGTGAGAGACTGGCTGGAAGCTAGCTAAAGTGTAGGAGAGGAGACATTATTCCAAACTAAGTAACAAGGATGTCTGCTCTCATTTCAAACTAAACAGAGCAAGAAACACTGAAATATTTCTTAAGCCATCTAGATAAACATGAATATACCAATGACTTGGGTCACCAATGGAATATTTTAGCAAAGGGCCTAAACTCAATGGTCTTCATCCCTAGGCATCTGAGACAGAAAAGGAGGGTGGGAGGACTGATGACAGACCAAATGTCTTCTGAAGTGCAGCTGCTACTCACAGCTGGCCAATTTCTGTAACATCATAGCAAAATTTCCAATAACTGGGGTTGGGGATTTAGCTCAAGTGGTAGAGCGCTTCCCCAGCAAGTGTGAGGCCATGAATTCGATCCCCAGCACCCAGGGGAAAAAAAACTCCAATAAGTACCACATTTTCTTATATTTCAAGAGAAGGTAAAGAATTCTGAATTTTAAGAGAATTCTTTTGATTTAAAAATGTTTGCCACTTGAAAAAAAAATTTTTTTTTTGTTTTTGTTTTTTGAGATAGGGTATTGCTACGTAGTTCAGACTGGACTTGAACTCACTATAGAGCCCAGGTCGGCCTCAAACTCGTAGCAATCCTCCTGTCTCAGCCTCCTGAATGCTGGGATTATAGGTTTGTGCCACCAAGCTCGACTCTAAAATTTATAAACACGGGCTGGGGATTTAGCTCAGTGGTTAAAGTGGTTGCCTTGCAAGCACAAGGACCCGAGTTCGATACCCAGCACCGAAAAAAAAAAAAAAAAAGAATATAAACACAATCTGTAAATACCAGTTTCAGTTTAAATCACACTTAAGTGTCAACAAAAAAAACTGTGTTTGAATAACATTTCCCATTTTCTTCAATGCTAGCCTTGTTTCATTAGTCTCGTGTTATATAGAAGATTTTTTAAAATGTTTATTTTAATTTGAAAATTATACAAAATCAAGAGCAATAAAGCCATGCTCTTTTTTCAAAGGCTAACAAAAGGTATGATTATATGAGAAAAAAGGTTAGAGGGGGGCCTCGTGGCATATTCCTGTAATCCCAGCACTCTAGGAGGCTGAAGAAGGAAAATCACAAGTTCATGCCCAGCCTGGGCAATTTAAGAGCCTTAACAAGACCCTGTCTCAAAATAAAAAATAAAAAAAGGTCTGAGGATGCAGCTCAGTGATAAGCTCCTGTATTCAATCCCCAGTACCAGAAACAAAGGTGGGAAAGTCGTTTCGCCAGAAACACTTACGGGTTTTGCTTTATGGTGGGGTGAGGAATACTTAAAAATGAATGTTAAAACTCTCATTCACTGACTCCTTCAACAAATCAAAACATGACAAAGTAGTCATAAACATTCAGTGGGGGAAAAATGAATTTGTGACAAAAAGACATCATTTTTGTGTTGGTATTTCTATCTGTCCAGTTTTAGAGTTTAGCAAATGCCCCTCCAAAACAGTAAGTTGGGAAAATTAAATAACAATCAAAATATGAACTTTTTTTACTATTTTAAAATTCATCACAACAATACATCACAAAAGATGAACAGACTACTTGGGATTTCTTTCAGTGAGTCAGAAAAATGAAAGCAAATAGTCAAAATAGAAAGCCCAAGCCTCCTTTCTATGAATTATAAAGCAGTTTTACTTATAAAAACTGATAATTTTCTAAAGTTTCCTAGTAACTAAACACAAGTGTGACTGTGTTTGTACAGAGGCAGAACACGTCTCCTCTTACATAAAAATAAATTGGTATACCTACTAGCAGTAGGGACTATGCTCTACATATGTATTCTTGGAATAATGATAAATTTGGCCAAATTCATCCATACCCATTCAGTGTAACTTCTCCATGCCAGAGGTCTGCATTCTGACTTGTTATTGTTCCCAACCGCACTGACGAAATGCTTTAGCAAATTAAGCTAATACGACATTTTAATGTACCAAAAGTAATTCAGTACATTGATAAGTGCTGATTCATTTCCAGCCCACACTTTAATTATTATTCTAAAACAGTTCAATGGCCAAAATAGTACTAATGAAAATACTTCAGAGAAAGAGTTCAAGTGATATGCTAGGAGAAGTCAAAGTTCACAACAGCTGGGATAGTAGTGCTAACTGAAATCGAGGACACACTCAGGAGTAAAGAAAGGGGAAAGAAGGTACTATTTGAAGTTCTAAATGATCACATGTTCAGTACACAGATACAGAGCACCTGGCTGGAGGCTGGAAGTGCAACTCCTTGCAAACAGCCCACTGGAGAAGAAAAGATATCTGAAAGACACACTCCCCACCCCAAACCCTCAGCAGCACCTAATTCCTGGGCCCACTGACAGTGAAGCTGCACTTCTGTGACTCTGATCTCATCATAGCCTTCTGTGAGTTGTATGCTGAGTCACAACAACTACACAACTTACATTCCTCCCGGGTATTCTTCACTTTAATATTCTTCATTTCTACACAGGCAAAATGATTTTTAAAATGCCCATTTCAGGGTAATTTACGAAACTTTGGGTGGTAAGCAAAAACAAAATGAGAAATACATGCATATATTCATACGAGCTGACCAGAAAAGAATCAATAATAAAAAAAAAAATCCTATAATTCTCTAAACAGGTAGATTTTCAACATTATCACTTTTTTTTTTTTTTGAGACAGGGTCTTACCATGTACACTTCAGGCTGGCCTTGAAGTCACTATCTATCCCAGGCTGGCCTCAAACTCACAGCAATCCTCCTGCCTTGGCCTTCCAAGAGCTGGGGTTACAGGTATGCACCGCCACACCCAGCTATCACTGCTCTTTAAAAATTAAAATTTAAAAATTTTGAATAACTACCATAAACTTCAAATTAAAAATTAATAAATTAGAATAATATACTATGCAATTCATCTGATTCTCTACTATTACTTCCTGTAATTCTGTCTATAGATTTTCTTGTAAAATACACAAGAAAGACTCTTGTAAGTGATCTCCCTAAATACTTGAAGAGTTATCCCTAAACTGAAATGTCCCAATTCCCACAAACTAAATCTTACTCTAACTCCATGTATGAAAGTCTACACATGTAGGGTTGTTCTAGATGAAAAGCTTTGTCTACTCACACACTCAGGAAGAAGTATGAGTCTAATTGCACAATGAAGCAGTAACCTCAGTGGTAAAGCTGCCTCAATCACAAATGAAACAAATTAACTAGATGAAACACTGCTCTTTAATGTTCAGAAATTAAAGGTTTTAACTCTAAAATTTATAGCGAGGTCACACCAGGAGCAACAGTGACTATCACTAATAAGTGATCACCTCTATTTTTAAATGATACCTTTGTAGCCAAATGCTTACCCAGTTGGTTAAAAAAAGAAGAAGAAGAAGAAGAAGAAGAAGAAAGAAGAGCTAAAGGGAGGATAGAAACTAAATTAAAATTATTCCTCAAGGTAACCAATTATAAGATAGAAAATGGCTTATTTAACTGTTTCAAGCAAAAACAAAAACCTCAAGTCTTTGGCCTCTGCCAGCGCAGGATGGTGTGCTGGGAGGCTCTATGAGGACCCCTTTTGTGACTGGTGCTGTGTGGGCAGGTGCTGGCTATGCCCTGACTTGAAGGCCAGGCGGATTCCCCACACCACATCCTGTCATGTGCTGGCTTCTACTCTCTGAGGCCTCCCACCCAATTATTGACCAGGCCCAGACCTGCCCTTGTAGGATCCTATGACATCACCCAGCAGCACTATGTTAAATTCACCCTGTTTATCCTAGGTTCAGCCACCCTTTAAGAAAGTTACACTACAAATGAGTGAGGGGAATGAAACAGAACTGATGCCTCCTATACTAACATAATTAGTTAGCAAATGCCTTCACTTCCACTCTCAATTCTAAAATGGGATTTATTCACTTAACAAATTAATTGGGTGCCTACTCTACCAGGAGCCATTCAGTGTCCAATGCATGTGGGAGAGGAGATCAAAGTCCTTACCCACGTGGTCTTTACATTCTAGTACAGTCACAGCACACATAGACCTTACTTAATAAGGACTATTCTCTACCTATTCAGTGAAGAACTTCACTGGCTCTGTGAAAAAAGGAAAACAAAACAACCAAAATGGAGATACACCAGACTCCCAACTGCTAACATAAATTTAATGTTCTGATGGAATTAAAATTAATAAAACAAACACAATGCCAGACAATAGAAAGGCTTAAATTACTGGTAAGATAAAATTCACTGTTTACATGGTGTGCTTTTTGTGACTGAAACTCTATCCAAGAAAATCAGAGCCAGCTAGTGAGAGAGAAAACAAAAGCTTTAGATTTTCTCACACATTCAAGAAACAAAAAATCTTTTCTGAGGTAAACAGGTTTAACAAGCTACACCCAGTTACACCTCTGTAAACCATTTGGCTTGCCTTCCTCAAACCAAATATGTGTTTCCAACCTCAAATTGCAGCACAATGGGAACGAAAACTCAAGTTCCATCAAGATGAGTTTACAAGTACCACTCCACCTCCTCTATCCAAGGCACCCGCTGTAAGGAGCCCAGGGAAAAAATGAGAAATGTAGTGAAAAGGCACACCTGAAGAGAAAGCGAGGTGGGAGAAATAACAATGCAGGTGGAAGCAATCGGCTGAGTGGTCAAAGTTCATCAAGCAGTAGTTGAAGGGGAAGAAGGGCAGAGTGCTAAGGCCAGGAGGACTCCAGGACATACACAGTAGGCATCCGGCCCGACATTATGGTCCCTCATCTCTGAGGTCCTTGCACGTCAAGTCAACAGCAATCACAGATCAAGTCAACAGCGATCACAGATCCAAGAAAAACAGTGTACAACTGCGGAATTTTAATACAAATGTGATATAATCTTTGTGGTCATACTGTGTTTCAAAACATGCTCAGTGAGACACAGTACTGAGCCAATCTCAAAGCATGCCTCTTGCCAGCCCTAGGCAAGGACAGCAGATGCCCTCAGTCCGACGGAGGCCAAGGGTCTTCTGTCTCAGACCTACACTCGACACTTGGGTAGAGAAGCAAACATGACTTTATGTTTTAAAAATAAATCTAGTCATTTATGCAGATAAATAAGAGGCAAGACACAAGCTATTTCTAGTTCGAGCGAGGCTTTGTACACAATGGATGACTGAGGAAAGAAAAAAAATGAAAGAATTGAGAGAGGAGCCTTGGGAAGGTAAAAGTCTTTGGAGGAATGGAGCCAGGTGGGTGCCCTAAGAAACAAAGGCAACAAACTATAGCAAAAGCAGTGAAAAGCTATTACACAGCCTTAAGCTTTGCCCCTTGAGGTGCTCCTCCACACACCAGCCCTAGACATTAAAGAGACAAGGAACTCCCCAGTCACATCAATTTGTTAAATAAAGTTAAACAGGTTTCTTTTTTTTTTTTTTTCAGGTTTCTTTTTCTTTTGTTAGTGCTTGTTAGTAATGCAGAATGGTGAATGACAACGTTCATTCTGGGAAATTGGTACATGCATTTAACATATCCTGATAACTTTCAATCTTATTGCCCCCATTCTTACCCTCCTCCCTTATCCCCTTACCCATATCCAAAAGACTACATTCTAGTTTTCAGTTATTTCTCCTTTATTTATTATTTTTAGGTTTCTCACAAAAGAAAACATGTGATAGTTAACTTTCTGAGTCTGGCTTATTTTGCTTTAGCACGATAGTTTCCAGTTCTGTCATTTTCATGCAAAGGACATGACTTCATTGTTCATGGCTGAATAATATTCCATTTTACTTTACTAATTCATTTTCTCTACCAATTCATCTGTTGATGGGTATCTCTAGGCCATTTCTACAGCTTAGCTATTGTGAATTATGACACTATAAACATGGGTATGCACATATCACTATAGCCTGATGTCTTTAATTTTTCTGGGAATATATCTAGGAGTGGTAGAGCTGGATCAAATGATACTTCTATTTTCAGTTTTTTGAGGAATCTCCATACTGTTTCCTGGTTGTGCTAGTTTATACCCTCATCAACACTGTAGATGAGTTTCTTCCCCCTCCCCTTGAATTCTCTCCAGCATTTTGTTCTGTGTATTCTTGATGATAGCCATTCTGACTGTGGTGGGATAGAATTTGAAAGTTTGGATTTGATTTCTCTAATGGCTAAAGATGTTGAACACTTTTTCATATAGTTATTGGCCATTTCTATTTCTTCATTTGCTCATTTTTTTAGTTCTTTACATATTCTAGATATTAATCCTCTATCAAAATCCATTCTGTAAATTGTCTCAGCTAATTGCTTCCTTTGCTATAAAGAAGCTTTCTAATTTGATGTAATCCCATTTATTGATTCCTGATATTATTTTCTGTGCTATTGGAGTCCTAGTCAGTAAATCTTTCCCTTGCCTATGGTTTCAAGTGTTCCCCTTATATTATCTTCCAGCAATTTCAAACTTTCTGGCTTTATCTAGGTCTTTGACACATTTTGATTTGATTTTAGTATAGGGTGAAAGATAAGGATCTAATTTCAATATTTTGCCTGTGGATATCCCACTTTCTCAGCAGTTAAAGATGCTGGCAATGTGGGGCCCTTTGTTGAAAAGCAAATGGCTATAAATTCATGGTTTTGTTTCTGTGTCTTCTGTTGTACACCATTAATCTGCATGTCTGTTTTTGTGCCAGTACCATGTTGTTTCTTGCTACTATAGCTTTGTAGTATAGCTTGAAATGTGGTATTGTTATGCTTCCAGCACTGCTTTGGCTATTCTGGCTCTGTTTTGCGTCCTTAGAATTTTAGGACTGTTTTTTCTAGTTCTGTGGAGAATGTTGTTGGTGTTTTAATAGGGATTGTGTTGAACCTGTAGATTGCTTTTGATATGCTGCCGTTTTCAAGATATTAGCTCTTTAGATCCAAAACAAGAGATGTCTTTCCAATTTCTAATGTCTTCTGCAATTTCTTTCTTCAGTATTCTTTAATTTTCATTGTAGGGGTCTTTCACCTCCTTGGGTTAGTTTACTCCTAAATATTTTTTTAAGCTATTGCAAATAGAATTGTTTTCCTGATCTTTTTCTCAGTGGGTTCATTATAGGTGTACAAGAATGCCACTGATTTCTGTGTTGATTTTGTATCTTCAATAGATTCCTTTGTAGTAAGATTTCCTAGAAGCCTGTAATATGGTCATGTGTAATTATGACCTCTACAAGGAGTCTGCTTCCCTGAACTCACATGACCACAATTTAACCCGTTTTTTTACCGAGCATCCTATGACATGGAATCTTCTAAAAATGTTCACATTTTAATTATTTGAATTAAAATTCCTTGGAAGTGAATTTTATATCATTGTTTCTATCTTCTTAAACATTACATGCTGGATTGAACAGTCTCTTAATGGCTCAGTTATTCTTATGGAGAACCATTACTGTGGGGTTTGAGATAATGTGGTCTGGCACATGCCAGATGAGTTTTCTTTCTCTGTGTCTGCAAGGCTGCTGGGTGCCCCACTGCTAAGATGTCCCACTTCAGCTACTAATAGTTTTTCTGACTGACTGCCAAAGTCACAAAACTTCTTATTTGTCTTGGGCTTATAGACCAGGAAACAGGAAGGCTCAATGTAAAATGTCAGGATAAAGAATGGTAAAATATAGATCCTGTTCTTTAGAGACTGACATTTGCCTACTTGTTCACAATTAAGTAGAGCCACTAAGAACCCAAAACACTCATCTGTAAAGCAAATCTTACTAGCAATTATTTCAGAGCCCCATGGATCCCTTCCAGATCCACAGTCAGCCCCAAAGCCATGACAGGCCTTTCTAGCAAGTGATAGCTCACCATCTTATAGGAACATGAAGAGGCTTCTTTGAAATAACCTAACTTAATCAAAATAATCCTTATGAAGTTACTTAAAGGTAAAAGAAGGCACATGGTATAAACTTATATAGAGATTAAATTATTTATATCTAGTTGTTCAAAGTCACACAACAAATTAAGAGAACAATCAAAGGAATCCCCACATCCACTAGCATCCTACCTACATCATACCAAGCTCTATTTAGAAATTATTGGGAGCCAGTACAGGGAAATATAAATACATATATATATGTATATCTTTTAACTCTAAGAGCTATAACTATGAGGAAAGTCAAAATGAATTGTCTCTAGAGGCTGAGGATTTAGCTCAGTGGTAGAACTTGCCTAGCAAGCGCAAGGCCCTGAGTTCAATCCCCAGAACCTCCCCCCACAAAAAAGAATTTTTTCAAAAGAAAAAAGTTGTCCTATGTATTCTTCCATAACCATGAGGTTCAGTAAAGGTGATATAACAAGGAATTTAATATTAAGGAATGCAAAAGGTGTAATGTGTAATAGGGCTTGTTTCATTATTATTTCAATAGCTAGAACACAATGTTTAACATGCTGTTGAGAATTTTATTGGTCACAATGAGCTAAAACAATTGGGCTGAGGATTTAGCTCAGTGGTTAGAGTGTTTGCCTCGCAAGCATGAGGCCCTGAGTTCGATTCCCGGTACCAAAAAAATAAATAAATAAATAAATAGTCATCACTAAAAATAATTACTCTTTGATATTCAGTTCCCATACAAACCAGAAATGGCAAAGGTAGTCTTAGAAATCCTGCTCTTAGGAAGACACTTGATTTAAATTCAAACAAAACAATTTTTATGATGTTCATCAATTTTAAAGGTCCATTACACTATAAGTTATCCTGGGCTTACTTTATGAAGTTACATATCTTATGGGAAAGTAAGAATGCTTAACATAAGAATGACTAAAAATCAAGTCACTAGAAGACCCTACAGTGGTACCTTGGCTGAGGAATTTAATTTGCCCCATGATTCTGGTCAAGAACCGAAACAAATTTCCCCATAAGGCTTAATGTAAATAGGGTTAATCTGTTCTAAGCCTTATGAATGTGGTCACAAACCAAATCAAATTTTCCCATAAGGTTCAATGTAAATAAGGTGAATCCATTCTGAACCATATATATTTTTTAACCACCAAAATAGGAAACAAAGTACCGTATAGTACAGTATGAAGAGAGAGAACACTAACCTCGCTTGAGGCGACTTCTGGAATGGAAGACAGGAAGGTGGGTATGGAAGAGGTTACTGTTCAGAGGCACAATCCCCCTCCACAAGGACACTAGCAAGCTCTCCTTCAAGCGGTTCCTCTCTTCTTTGTCTCTTAGCTGCAGGGTCAATTTTGACAAAAAAATCTATCTAATGTCACCTGTTTCCTGTACTACATAATCCTCCAGAAATGAGACAACATTATCCTTCATCAGATTCAACACTCTGTTCATTACAGTTATGTTGGGGCAGGGGGTGCTTCTCAAAGAAATCCTGGCACTCATTCCATTTTTCAATAATGGAGTTTATCACATCATCGATAACTTCCTCCCTGTCTTCCTGTTCCTCTTCCTCAGTGGAATGCTCCTCGACAAGAGCCTTCTGCTGCTCGCTCTGGAGTTCAGCAAATTCTTCCATCATCAGCTCCTCCTTAGAGTCCTCAACAAGCTCCTCTATGTCTGTACCATCAGTGTCCAGACACATATTCTCGCCCATGGACACAATCCCCTCTACTACCTGTGCATCTGACCCTTCAAAGTCACGTCCAGTGACACATTTTCGCCACAGTTTCCTCCAGGATGAAGAAAGTTTCCTCCAGGCTGAGTTTAAAGTCTGGTACATGACATCTTCCCAGGCTTTGTCAATGAGGTAGATGCAGTAAAGGACACTGAATGTTTCTTCCCGAACTCTTTCAGAGTCAAGGACATTTCTTCAGTGACATTAAAGCACCTGGTGAATAGCGCCTTTGTGTACAGCTTCTTGAAGTTGCAAATCATTTGCTAGTTCATGGGTTACAGAAGAGGTGTCATGTTAGGGGGAGGAACTTAACTTTTACGAAGTCATCCTTAGCATCCATATCATCCACCAAGGTTGGAGGGTGTGCTGGGGCATTGTCCATTAGGAGAAGGCATGTTTCAGGTAGTTGGTTGTCAGAAGGATATTTCTCATTGCTGGGTGCAAACACCTCGTGCAGCCATTCTACGAACAACTGCCTTGTGACCCATGCTTTTGCATTATCTCCACATAACAGGCAGTCTGCCCTTGTTCACATTCTGTTCCTTGAATGCAAGAGGGGTCGGAATGGTGCATCCATAGTGGCTTAATCTTCAGGATCAGCACTTGCATTCACATACAGCAAAAGTCTTGTCCTTCATGGGCTTGTGCCTTGATTAGCACTGTTCTTCAGGGGCTTGTGCCTTGGCACTGCCTCCTCTTCCTGCGTGATATAGGTTCTGTTCAGCATCTTCTTCCACAAGAGCTCTGTTTCACTGCAATTGAACATTGTTGAACAACATATCCTTCTGTCTTCATGAATTCCGAGAATTCTTTCTCATAGGCTTCTGTAGCAGCCTTGTCAGAACTGGAAGTCTCACCATGTCTTATCACACAAGGCGGATGCCACTTCTCTTGCAGAATTTATCAAACCGCCCTCCACTGGCTTTAAATTCATCACTCGTTGCTCTTGTAGAGGAGTGTTCTTGCAGAAAATCACTGTGCAATTTCCTGGCTTTTTCACAGATCATAGCTTCACTAGCACTATCACCTGCCAGCTGTTTATCATTCAACCACACTAACAAAAGTTTTTCCACCTCTTCCAGCACTTGTGTCCTCTGCTTGGTTAACGCCGTTCTCCTTTTGCCACATCAGCTCCTTTGATGGCATCTTTGTTCTTTAAAATAGTCGAGATTGTCAACTTCACCATCTTGTACTCCAAGGCCAGATCAGTCACACAAATACTACGCTTATGTTTTTCTACAATTTCCTTCAATTTAATGGTTATTTTCTTCGAAACCTTCATCTTATCATTATTGCTCTGCACATTCTTGTCTCCTTCATTACCACTCTGCACTTTCTTTTTACCACCATGCTTGCTCTGAACTTTCTTTGGAGCCATGCTGGATTGAACAATACTGTACACTACTGTACATGCTAAATAGCACACACAAAAGCTTTACAGCAAGTGTGCACAGGTCTGCCTGCAACCTTGATCTCAACTAGAAGCCACGGCCATGTGCCAGAATGGGGAAGATGGTGCATTCATATTCATGTGGGGAAGGTGGTGCATTCATATTCATGTGGGGAAGGTGGTCAAGGTCACCTGATGCAGAGTTCATGAATGGAAGCAAAATTCTGCCAAACACTTCTGTTTGTGAAACCAGTTGTTTGCAAACAGCAGTGTTTGTGAACTGAAGTATTACTATATATGAAATGTAATTACAACTGGCAGAACATTTTGTTTCTGAAATAGATATCACAGGAGATGTTTATTATGCAGCATTCAGGAGAGTGTTAACTCTGCAGGCTGAGTAGCTCCAACTTCACATCCTGCCTGAAGGGCCTTGTTCCCATGACAGGGCACTGACTAGTACTTGAAAACTGAGCTCTTAGAATATTCTGATGAAAACACTTTGCACACATGAAGCTTTGGCCATTCTGTACCACTATGCCTGGATAGTTTGTACAATGTAATCTATGGTGAACACCTGCTTTTCCTCTCAGGAACTGGTGTTTAAAACACTATGGTCAAAGGGGGAAAACCAAGATGCACCATGTATAGGTACAGAATAAATGTAATGAATGTGACCAATGTATGTAGAATGTACCAATACAGGCTCTTGGTTTAAAATAAAAAAAAAAAAACAAAAAAAAACCACTATGGTCAATTGCATAGGCACTGTCCACATATATGACTAGGCCTGAATTAAAACCATAAACTGCTGGGACCAAGTGAGCTCACTTTGCACATGTTGCTGTAATTCAGAGCTAGAGAAACTAAGCATGTCCTATGGAAGAGGACTCTCAGAAGCACATTTCTTGTTTCCCTGAACTGCTCCTGATGCATGCTTCCTTTGCTGTAATAAACTGTAGCCACAAGTATACTCAACACTGAGTCTTATGATTCCTTCTAGCAAATCACTGAACTCAAGGATAGTCTTGTGGACCTGGGACACAGTTGATGGGATTTTATTATTTTAACACATTTCCCATTGTTTCAGTAGAATGAGAGGTAAACACTAGTCAAGTAATCCTGGCAATAAGATATGACTAGATATAATTTTTAAGAAATGATTTATGTTCAGAACTTAAACATTAGTCTTTAACAGCTTTTTTTTTTTTTTTTTTTTTTTTTGTGGTGCCGGAGATCGAACTCAGGGCCTTGTGCTTGCAAGGCAAGCACTCTAATCACTGAGCTAAATCCCCAGCCCCCATAGAACTTAAACATTAGTCTTAATCCATGGAAACAGTTTTAGGTTAAATGAATATGGCTGCAAAGCAAATCACTATCTAGAACAGGGATCAGCAAATTTTTCTATAAAAGACCATAGAGTATTTGAGTCTTTGTGAGCCACATGGTATTTGTCACACAAGTTCAATTCTGCCATTGTAGCATGAGAGCAGCCACAGCAACTCATAAACAACACATAAACCGATGAGTGTGGCTGAGTTCCAGTAAAACTTTGTTTGCAGATAGGCGGTAGGCCAGATTTGGCCTGCAAGCCACAGTGTGCCAAGCCCAAACCAGAAACAACTGAGCTTCAATAAAAATAATTTTCCTCCAGGTTGGGGATTTAGCTCAGTGGTAGAGCACTTGTCTTGCAAGTACAAGGCCCTGAGTTTGATCCCCAGCACCCCCCCAAAAAAAAAAATTTCCTCAATTTTTTTTTCTAGGTTAAAAGAAACATTAAAAGACAAAAACAAAAAATACCAACGAACACATTTTAAAATTCAGCTTAATATTTGCAACAGTTTGAATTAGTGGGCCCTGCCTCCACAAAATTCCATGTGTTAAAGGTTTTGTGCCCAACCTGTGGTACTACTAGGAAGTGGTAAAACCTTTATGAAGTAGGCCGAATGGGAAGTTTTATGTCACTGGGAATATCTCTCAAGAGGGATTGTAGGACCCTGGTCCCTTCCCTGTTCTGTCTCTGCTTCCCAGCTACCAAGAATAAGAGCAGCCTGCCTATCACACATTCTCTGTCATGACACATTGCGTCACCACAGGCCCAAAGACAACAAGGCCAACTGTCCACGGACTGAAACCTCTAAAACTATCAGCCAAAATAAATCTTATTCTCTTTATAAGATGTTATCTCAGGTACTTATTATAGTAACAGAAAGCTAACATAACACTTATGGGCATGATATAAAATCTGCACAACCCCTAAAGTTGTGAAGAAAAAACTTGAGTGTAGTATTCTGCTCATTGATGCAGTCACATTCTAGACTAGGTAACATTCCGGTTTTTGAATGCTTCATAAGAAATTACCACAAACTAAGCATCTTAAAACAACATCCACTTATTAGCTCACAGTTCTATTCTTTATCTCGCCAAACAAGGCCAAGCATCGCAGCACTAGGTTCTATATACCAGGCCTCCCACGGCTAAAACCAAGGTGCTAGCTGGAATGGCTTATTATTTGGAGCTCAGGACCCTCTTCCAAGCTCACGTGGGTGTAGGAGGATTCTGTTCTTACAGACTGGGCCCCTATCTCCTTGCTCGTAATCCTTCAGGGCTGCTCTTTCCTCCAAGAGGCCACTCATACTACCTGACCCACCCTCTTCTCCATCTTCAGAGTAATCCAGCAACAGATGATCTTTTCACTGTACAATCCGTGAACAGTTTCTGCACTTGGCTCTTATAACCAAAAACATTTAAAACACTTAATTTACCCAATAACTGGATTCAGCACTGTACAAAGACCTTAAACATGTGTAATATAATCAAAGCCCCTAAAAAGGCAGTGAGAGATTATGACATGATCTTTTTCTTAGAAAAGAGCTTATCATAAAGATGACAGACAGATTTCCTGGGACTGACACAAACTTCTGTGAACACCAGACCAGCATTAAAATTAATCTTAAAGCTGTGGATGGTGACACACCTCTGAAATCCTAGCACCTGAAGAAAGCTGAGGCAGGAATCCCATATAGGAAACTTAGCAAGACTCTGTTCTAAAAAAATTTTTTAAAGGCTGGGGATATAGCATAACAATAGAATACCTCTAGGATTTGATCCCCAGTATCATAAAAAAAAGAAAGAAAGAAAGAAAGAAAGAAAGAAAGAAAGAAAGAAAGAAAGAAAGAAAGAAAGAAAGAAAGAAAGAAAAGGAAAGGAAAAAAGTAACATTGAACTTAGAATGAAGTCAGACTAAATACTTTTCTATACTCTGTTCCTTTCCCCCTTCCTTGTTTCCTTTCCCATTTGGACATTTTCTTCTCTTTCCCAATATAATACATTTTAGTCTTTATTTACACTTTCAGTTTCTCATACCAGAGAAACAATGAGGTATTTAAACATGTGTGCTAGGTTCTATACAATAATGGTTGGAGTCCTAAATATCTTCAAATTCCCTATTCAGCATCTACAACTTGCTAATGGAACTATGATAAACCGAATAGAACAGGAAATTTCTAATAGCTTCAGAGTATCAACAGTTCAGCCTAGTCCATTGAAGGCTCTGCTTTAGAGGAAAACTGTTAGTTTTGTTTTAATATAGCTATTTTACACAAAACAAAAAGAAAAGGAAGAGACAGAAAAAGAAAAAAAGAGGTGGGGAGCAAAGGAGGAAAGGCGGGAGGGAGGGACAGAGGGAGGAAAGAAATCACACATCTTGTAAACTATCTACAAGTCTTAACTACAAATTTACCTAGCCACATATGCTGAAATTAAATACTATCTTTTTTAAAATGGAATTTCTTGAAACAGAGGCTTTGTCTCTTTGATTAAATTGGGTTTAACTGAACAAGTTATAATATTAAAACAACTAAAAGTGAGAGAAGCATCTAATACTAAACCATCAAAAAGAAGATAGGTATGGAAATAAATGTGGATATTCTCTTTGCTTTGGACCAGAAATCTTTAATGTACGCTGAATAAAAAAAAATCACAAAATGATAGTCTCTGTTTCTTTTCAAATAAGGCCTGGCAACTTAGCAGATTAGCCTATGAAATTTTTAACAAATGTGATTTTTTAAAAAATAAGTTTTGGGGCTGGGGGTTTAGCTCAGTGATTAGAGCGCTTGCTTTGTAAGCACAAGGCCCTGAGTTCGATTCCCAGCACCAAAAAAAAAAAAAAAAAAAGTTTTCAACTAAGAGAAAGCTGAGATCATCATTATTCTTTAAAAATAGCAGGACTATTTGAAATACTACTTGAAATACCTGAATTCTGTAGAGATTTTAAATATTTTTATATTATCATTTCAAGAGCCCTATACAAGTATGCTGAATATTTTCATGTTTACCTCCATTTTCCACAGTTAAATCACAAGTTTGATAACTGAAAGAGTAAGTTTTTGTGTTTTTGTCAGGGGAGGGGATGCTGGGGATGGAACTTAGGGCCTTGTGCTTGCTAGGCAAGTGCTCTACCACTGAACTAAATTCCCAACCCCAAGAGAAGGAAACCATTATGGACTGAATGTGTTCCCCCAAAATTCATCTACAATAATCTGAATGTGACAGCATTTAGAGCTGGGGTCTTTGGTGATTAGGTCATGAGGGTAGAATCTTCATGAATAGGACTAGTACCCTTCTAAGAAGAGGCCAGAGAGCTAGCTTGCCTCCTCCGGCCATGTGATGACACAAGAAGTCGGCAGTCTGCAACCTAGAAATGGGCCTGCACCAGACTAGACCTGCTGGCACCCTGACCTTTGACTTCTAGATTCTAGAACTACGAGAAATCAAATTCTGTTGATTATATGCCACCCATTCTATGGTATTTTATTACAGCAGCCCATATTAAGCAAGAAACCAAGACTCAGAAAGGCTGAATAATTTGCTATAGGTATAGAATAAGTGATTAGTAGGCTGTGACCCATCTCATCTACCTGAGCCATGATGCTCATCCTCTTAATTCCTGAGCTCTAGGTCAGTGTTTTCAAATGTCTTAAAACTTCTTTTGACTACAACACACATTTCACCGGACAAGACATATGTGTCTGCAATTGAAACAACAGTTTCATGAAGCAGCACAGACACTTCAACGGTTTTCATGCTCTTCCCTTAAAAGAAACAAAACAGAACTCTGCTTGTAGTGTGCAGGGAAGAGCAACGGATATCAGCAGTCCCAGTGCTGCTTAAAAGCCACACAGGATGAGGAAGAGACTCTACCTCTGCATTTAATCTTCTGTGGGTCCTTAGTGACCAGCACCACAGAGGCTGGGGGCAGAAGTGGGACTACTGGGAGTGAGTGAGCATGGAAGGGAGACATGAGGACCACAAACCTACAGAACTATCTCAAGGAGTTCTGCTTTAAATGGAAGCAGAGGAATGGGGCAGAAGTGGTAGGGGAAGTGCGATCAAGAAGGGTACAATGTTTTTTCATTTTTCTCCTTAATATAGAAAAAGAATTCTCCCTACCTTGTGCAAGAATAAATAAAAAGCAAATATTTTGGCGTTCTAGGATCTCTCATGATCTTAGTTCCCCAATCACATTTCCTGCAGCTTGTTCACCAAAAAAAAAAAAAAAAAAAAAAAAAGCCTAACTAAAAAGCTGTACCAAATTACTGGAGTTTCACCAGAAAGCTGGTTGGTTGATTTCTCATATTTTTCCCATACTGTTTCTTTTACCTGAAGTTCTCTCCCTCTTTCTTCCTACCCAGCAAACTCAGAACTGAAGAAATTTTTTTTTAATGTATATGGTTCTGAACCCAGGACCTGTACATACTACCACTGAGTAACACCCCATCCCTAGTGTTGAAGACTTCATACAAGCTTCCTTCATCTGTGAAGCCTTTTACTTACCACAATATCCTATTATGAATTTTATAGCAAGCACCCAGTCAACACCACAAAGGTTCTACTATTACTATTTCCTATATTTGCTTTGTCATCTACTCTGGTGTCTTTCTTAACCCATAGAGTGCTAGTTACTGCTATATATTATACCCATTTCTATTATTAAATTTATATATACTACCACTATTTGGCTACACATCTGTCCCTTCTTTGAGATCGTGAGCTTCTTGAAAGCCTGACTTGGATTCTGTATGCTTGACTCTGAGAATTTAGATCAGCATTCAGAAATCTACTGGATGCAAGAATATAAAATAAATAAATCTTGGTCACATCACTTACTGAAAAATTCTCTTTATCTGATCACTAAATAACAAGGGCAAAGAAAAACTCTTTCACAACACACCTTTCCTTTACATATTGGAAGTCCTAGAGGTAACTGTTCTATCTAAGCAACAACAAAGAGGATATATACTTTGTGCTACTTCTGCAGTTGATAGAGAAGGAAACTCAAGAGATCCCTTCAGTCTTGTGAGGAGAGCAGTCAGCTTTCTTTCTACATTAGAAGTGACATAGTGGGAAAACTCTCCAGAGACCACAAACAAATTTGTAGACACAACTCACTCCATAGGTTAGCCACTTCTGGCCCATTCCCGCACCTACAGAGTCATTTTTTCAAGAGATAATCATGAAACAAGCTCCTGCACAGAAAAGATGAAATTAACAATACAGGAAAGACCTGCAATGCAGAAAAAAGAGAATGGGAGGTCAAGCAAATGAAAATTTCTTTCCATGCTGTTAAAGGAAAAGACTCTCTTACAATGCGAGTGGATGGAGGCTTAAAAATTTTTAAAAAACAGACAAACCAGAATATTCCCTATTGAGAATTAATGAATTTAATATGACCTAATGGGAAAACAACAGTAGATTTTAGTATCTTTTCAGACTGGGTAAAAATATCTTTCCACATATATTTTACTACCCAGATGATTACACTCATAAATACATCTCTAGAAAAGACATCCTTTCTACAGTGTCCTCTTCAATAACTGCCATTCAGAACATCAACTGCCTATCATGACACAGCAACCGAGAAATACAGGGCTTGTGCTGGGGACAATCAACTTGTGATTTCCTGCTAGACTTTCTCAATGTGCACCATGATGAAATGGCTAGTGTCGCAACGCATGTATGGCTTTAGATAAAAACACAGGGCACCCAAGACAGAAGTAGCTGGAAAGAGCAGCACCCAGCAGGAAGTTGTCCTTACAAAGGAAATTGCAGTTTCTAAGATGAAGAGGAAGTCAAGAGAGAGAATTAAGTGTCTTAAGCACTTGAGAAAATATTGAAGAAACTACTTGCGGTCTCAAATACAGTTAAAACACTAAGTAGTTCAGGTAATGATTAATTATAAATTATACTTTGAGTTAAAGCTATTCCACATAAGTCATATCGTGTCTGTGTTACAATGCCCTGTTAGGAGTTGTCTGGTTCCTTCTCTTTTTGTTGTTGTTGTTGTTGTTGTTGTTGATGCCGGGTTTTTTTGTCACTGATGGTGTTGTTTTGAGGCAGAGTCTTGCTATGTATTCTAGACTGGTCTAGAACTTATGGCCATCCCCCTGCCTCACTCTCTCAAATCCTGGGATTACAGGCATGCACCACCACACTTGGCCTATTCCTCCTCTATTCCTTGCAGAAATCTTTGTTGGAAAAATACGTGATAATGATACTGAATGAAAGGAATACAGGGGAGGAATATTCTCACTCACCTGCTCCTACCCACTATATCTTGGTCACATTTCTCTACATTTTACAATGACTACGATCTCTTCAGTCATAAACCTGTCCCCAGTAAACTTCTAGAGTCTCCACAATAAATAGCTAACTTCCCCAAAAGGTTATTTCCACGCACCCAGGAAACAGATGCTAGTCAAAGAACACATTACCAGTCATTTCTATGGCATTATAGCCATTGTGTCTAGTTGAATACAACTTTCATAATAAGGTCTGAATAACCTCTGACAGATGCTGTTTCTACCCCTTTCATCTGTAGATGTTTAAACCTCATAGGAATTTTGTATCCCTGCTCCTATGCTCTGAATTATTTTTCTAATGCTTATAAATATTCACAGAACAGACCTTTTCCATTATTAAACAGAAAATTGAGTATTGCACGTATGTTTTACAGTCAATAATAAGCTTTTTAAAAACTGGTGATATTAATAAGGAAACTACTGACATCATTTCCTAAAAGACCATGAGTGATTTTTATTTGCCATACTTAACCATTTGTTAACCTCTTCTGCACAAAAGATGTGTGTAAGGGAGGTAAGCATGAGATATGTGCTCACATAATGCATTTCTTTCCTTATATCACAAACAAGCAAGCCTCAACAAGATAATGTGAGGCTCCAAGGATCTGCTTTTTATTTATAATTGCTGAAATCTTATTTCAGTGTTTACTATTTTCTTAAAACCATTCACACTCAGCTGTAGGATCTCTCTAGAAAAACCATTTGAATTTTCAAGTTTTTCTGACTCTGATAACAATCACTGACATTTGCTATGCACTAAATGTTTATGCCTTCCAGCCCCCCCAAAGTCTTATGTTGAAGTTCTAACCTCCAATGTGATGGTATTAGGAGGAGGGCCTTTGGGAGGTGATTAGGTCATGGGGGCAGAGCGCACATACATGGGACTTGTACCCTGATAAAAATGCCCCAAAAAGCTGGTTTGCTCCTTTCACCACATGAAATAATGGCAAAAAGTCAGCTCTGTAGAATGAAGATGCAGGTTCTCACCACAGATAATGAATCAGCTGGCTCCCTGTTCTTGGATTTCTCAGACTCCGGAAATGTGAGAGATAAATGTCTGTTGTTTATAAGCTACTCAGTCTGTGGTATTTTTTACAGCAGTCCAAATGGACTAACACAACATCTTCCTACAGTTTCTAATTTGCCTTTTGAATTCAGTGTTCTTATGATCTTCATCTTCCCTTCCTTCTCCACCAATTGCCTATTTTCTCCACGTAACATTTCAAAATTCCTGCCTTAACTTTACCCTTTAACAAGTACTTGTTGAATACCAAATGCCTGCTAGATGCTGTTGCTACCACACTAAGATTCAGGCTGCTATGGACCTAGTACATTACATGCTATGAAGTGGAAAGGGTTAGCAGGGAAGAGAGGAATGGAGGCTAGCAGTAGAACTTCTTACCATCCATTTAATTTCTTATATACTCATATTCCCACTAGGTGTACGGGTATATATAATGATCTATGCTAATTGTGTACACTTCAATTGTTACAAATTTTAGTTTTCTATTACTGTGTGACAAATTACCAGAAGCTCAGCAGCTTAAAGCAATACCCACTCACTAGACCATAATTAACGATCTGGTACATTTTAGCTGGCTCCTCTGCTCAAAGTACCACACACTTGAAATCCAACTGTAGTGGGGCTTAGTTCTCCATTGGACAGTCTGGAGAAAAATCTAATTCCGAGGTCATTCATGTTGTAGGTATAGGACTAAAGTCCCTGTTTCTTTGCTGGCTGTCAGATAGGTCTGCTCTGGGTTCTGAAATGCTGCCATGTTCCCTGCCCTGGGGTCCCCACCAGCAACAGCATTTCAACCTCTCTCCTGCTCTTAGTCTCAAATTTCCTCCATCTATGACTGCTAAAATCAGATCTAAGGGCTGAGGGGATTAGGTCTAGCCCACCAAGGATAAAGACTCTTCTCAATGCCAAATGTCCAAAACTTAACCACAGTAGTAAAATCCATCCATTCACAGTCTCAGGTATTAGGCCAGTAGGGAGTGGGCATACTGGAGGTCATTTAGAATTCTAACCTACCACAGTTTAACATGTCCCCGCCAGCTTGAACCACCTGCGGTACACGCCTGACTTCCCATTGGCCAGCTTGTTACTACCCAATGGGACTCTCCCATGTCTCCCAGTGGAACAGTCATACATGTACCACCAGTGGTACAAGCCACCCAATGGGATAGTTGTGAATATATGGCCCTGTTGTGAACATGTTAAAAAGATAACACAAAAATTTGGCATCAAAATACTTAGCAAGAAGAAAGAACTTTATAGCACTGATAAGAAATAGGCACTTAAGTTCTCCCTCTGTAAGATTTTATTTTTCATTCCTGAGACCGCAATAACCAAAACTCTCAAATCTACTGTTCTAGACCTTTTAGCCTTAATTTACTCAACTTTGAAAATGCTTAAAAGACATTTATATCCGGATATCTCACTCAACTTCTCATGATAGAACTAAGATAACAACCTTCCCCTTTCTTGGATTTCTATTATACTACCAGGCAACCAGTATTCTAGGATCTCAGCTTTCAAATGAGTAGTTTATTTATCATTTATGTTCAAAATGAACTGAAACTAACTCATCAATAAATCCTAACATCTCGCCTTTTCTCTCCATTCTCAATCTTCAAGTTTAGAAGAGGAGCATTAGAAACACTCACCTCCATACTCTGATTCCTCTTCAGATTGTATAAATCTTAGAAACACTGAGACTTTATTTTCTTTCTGTCTACACACTTGCCTCTTCCTACACATTCCTACTGAGAAAGTCCCCAACACTGTGCTCAGTATTCCTCTCTTGTGGACCCATTATCAGCCCCTCTTCCAGCTCCTCATCCCAACACTCAGTATCCCCTGAACCCCAAACTCACCCCATCATCCAAAGGGTGCATACTACACCCTTAGCCTTGGGACACCTCACCTTTCTGGCCCTACCTTGACCCAGTGTTCAATTGCCCTCTCAAGCAGACACACCCTAGCCTGGAAGAGCCAGTTTCACAACAATCTGCTTATTACCATCACCACAGTCTACTATTCTCTGTCTCAGACTACCTGGTATTATCTTTACCTTTTTCTGGCAGCCCATCATTTTTTAATAGGTACATTTTACCTTTTCTAATGTGTGTGTGTGTGTGTGTGTGTGTGTGTGTGTGTAAAATAAACACGTATCTCACAGCACTTTACGCAACATGCACAGGAACCAAAACAATTCTTTTTTCCTACAATCTAATTTACAACTCCAATCCTGACCTTTCACTCATTCATTTAATCTCATATCTTTCCTTGCTGGAAGAACAAAGTCATCAGAAGAGAGTTTAACAAAACAGGCCTCCCAATTTCTACATGAGTGAAGTAGCAGCATGAATAACGGTCATAAATAATGGCCAAGAGTTACATACAAGTCAATCTATTGAATGTTGAGCTTAAATTAATTTAATATGGAAATAAACGGAAAACAGATTATAGGAAAACAACCTCTTCTTTTGGACCTCTTCTTATGTGAGAACACATAGGAAGTTTTAAAGCAAAAAAAGGAATAGAGGGGCTGGGGATTTAGCTCAGGGATTAGAGTGTTTGCCTCACAAGCACAAGGCCCCGAGTTCAATCCCCAGCACCAAAAAAAAGAAAAAGAAAAAGGTATAGAACCTGGAAAATGTGCATCTTTGGGTGCATAAGATAGGAAACAATCGAAGTATATTCATGGGGCAGCTAACCACTTAATTGAATACTATACCAATGTGGTAAGAAGACGAGGACATCTCGTTTCTTTATGAAAGACCTGAGGCACACTAAACATACCTTCAACTGCATAGCAGCTGTGGAGCATGCTGCAATTTGTCTATAAAGAGCAACCAACAGAACCTCAAATTCACTTACTTGAATCCCTCAAAGAGATCAATAATATTACCCAATCCAGGTTTTGTGATGGAAAGAAACAAGCTATGCAGTTATTACTCCCCAAACACTTGTGGATCCCCCTTTTTGCTATAGATCCTAAGCTAGCACAAAGTAAACAAGCCACAGGCCAGCTACAGAGCAAATGGAGTAGGGCAGCAGGAGTTCTGCCATGGCACTTGCATCCAGGTGGGTGTTCACACCATGGGAAAGACCAACCAGCTGCCACCAGCCTACAATCATGCAGGAAAACCTGGAAACTCACCCGAGACCCTACAGAATTTATGGATCCAAGACAAGCTCTAACCACAAACTCAGAAAAAAACATAATGATTATAAACATAATGATTATAGAAAAATCTGCTTTTATATAGCCTGGGGTGGAGGGCCCATGGTTATGCTGCAGACATTACCAGAAATGCCACTGAAAGACTTCTTGAGAAATGTATGATATTTCAGAAACTCAAATAACAATCTACAGATTTTACAAATTTGCTGCAAATGAAAGAAACCCATTGAACATTGGATATATTCCAAATGAGAATTTTATTTGTGAATTAAAGAGAAAGCTGAAGACCACCAATTACTAACTAAACAATTTAGTAGATTAAACTAATCTAAGAAATTAGTCCCACATTCAAGTGTAAGGTCTATATACCTTCCATGCACAAAAAATGTTTTGCACCAAAGTTGCAAGATCAGAAACACTGCTTTGAAAAATAGCCACGGTCTTTATAATTGCTTTTGATTCATTTTCAACCAACCTGATAGCAACAGCTTCTCAGGTACACTTCAACTGAGAGCTGCCAGTAGACTCAAGCTACAGAATGAGGCAGGGATACAGGAGGCACTGATAGGAACACCAGGCTCACAGTAACATTTGGCTTGATGTTCAGGAGGGCAGAAGTCATGCAAGAGTTTGAAAGACGCCAAGGTCAGTTTCAAGTCTACACAGGATGCATAAAATGCATCAAGAACTAAATGTCTGACTTCTTAATGAAGAATAATACTTTTATAACAGCACAGAGGTCTTCCCTTTCTCCACTATTTCCTTTGAAACAATGATCCCGTGTATTTAGAACATAGGTTCCTACATTTGAATGAGTACAACAGACTCTCTATGGGACATCAGCCACCTTCCTTCATGTCCCCCATATACGAATACCTTGCTGGTGTGATTTTCTTTACCCACTGTGTGTGTGTGTGTGTGTGTGTGTGTGTGTGTGTGAGAGAGAGAGAGAGAGAGAGAGAGAGAGAGAGAGAGAGAAACAAAACAGTAAAACCACTTAGATACCACACTCTTCTGACTACTGTGTAAGCTCAATGGTCTCCATAGCCAGCTGTAGTGCCAAGCATGTTTCTACCCTTCTGGAGACCAAACTCAGAGAGAGTGTTTTTTAAAAGTATCATTTCAATAACAAATCATTGTCTATTATGGTTCCAAACATATGCATTATGGAATATAGCCATTCAACAGTTTTTCTTCCCCAACATCAATGCCAGGGGCTGGAGCATGAAGAAAGGAAACCAAATTAGAGTCTGAAATATTCTTCCTAATTAGAAAAAAAAAAAACCTTTAATTTCTATGTCTTTTAATTCCCTCAGAAATGCTTTTACCACATGAACTTACCTCCCGGATTTCTGTGGAACCCTGGCAAACCACCTCATAAATCACTGTGTAGAGACCAGGACATCTGGGCTAACCACCGGGGGGAGGGGCCAGTTGATAAGTACAGGTTTGCTCTATACAGGGTGACTGCTATACTTCGTATATTCTTTGAGTGTGTACCCCAAGGGGTCATTGGCTGGAAGGTTGGTCCTTAGCATGGTGATGTTGAGAAGTGGTAAATCATTTAAGAGATGGGGCCCTGTAGAAGGTGGTTAGGTCATTAGGAATACTGCTCTAAGAAGGAATTAATGCTGGTGTCAAGGAGCGGTTTTTCATGAGAATGGATTGTTATAAAAGACCAAGATTCTCCTCTCTCTATTTCTCCCTCTCTTATGTGCTTCAATCATGATGCCATCTGTTTTGATGTGAAGCAGCCAGGGCATTCTCCCCTGAACTAGCACCATACTGTTTGGACTACCAGACTCCAAAACTATGAGTTAATTAAACCTATTTTCTTTATAAAATATTCAGTCTTGGGTATAAAAAAACAGAAATTTAAAAGGACAGAGTAAAGAGATGGAAAGGGCCTGATCGTCCTTGTAATCTGCTTCTCAGACTGTTTAGATACATGAGTGTTTATTATTTTTGTGTGTCTGATTTATTTCATGTAAAACAAAAAGAGAGGAAAACACAATGTACATTCTAGAAATGATAGAAATCTGTCACAGCTGGCATGTAAAGATGTGTGATCAGGGAGCAATGGGAGAAAATGGTGAAGATGGAGCTAGGCCCAAGCACTTTGTACCAGGGAGACATGATCTAGGTAGCCTTAGAGACCACAGGCCACAGAGGGATAACTCAGCAATCCTGATACCCACTAGTAATTGCAATAGTATCAGGTTAGGAACTTTGGATTCTGCTGCAAATCCCAGTCACCGTGGGTCTTTCAAAGTGATGCATCCATATCACACAAAGTCAAACTCATGGAAAAACCTCTTATGTTGCACCATGGCCATTTCAGGGAGAGCCCTGCTGGCTTCCACCACACTGGCTTCCACCACTGTGCTTTCATCCTTCTATTGCCTTATTTAAACATCACAATAAGATATTATGTATGCATGTATCTTATATACTAAATTCCTAAATGTAAATATCTATTGGCAGAACTAAAGCCCATAAAAGATACATTTTATTAAAAGTAAAATCTTTAAAATTTTCCATTGAACTAATGCTCTTGAAATAAGAAGCAAATTCTAATTAGACAATCTAAGCCAATGCCACGCCATGCTTAAAGAGAATTACAGGGAGAGAGAATTTGGCTTTATTTTATCGTATTCTTTTAACACTGTTATGGGGAAATCATAGCCTTAAGAGAAATGGGATACAGCCTGTCTCTTAATATCTTGGGAAAATGAGCAGACTGAGGGGTAGGTGAGCATTATAAATCTAGCATGTCTAACATAAGATTATTTGATAAATTCTCAATATTTATTCCTTAAATTTTTTAAAAAATAAAATGACCCACCAGTCAATTTACTTAACAGATTTAGTAAAGGAAGATGCTAACTCTCATCTGTTTGGTAAGGAAAAATTGCCAGAGAAAATACAAATCACACATATTTTAGTAACTAAACATACACAAACCTGCTGACATTGAAGAGTATTGTATTTAATCCTCTCAAATACCATTTACTCATTTTCATGAGGCTTTAAAGCACTCTATGCTCAATGTATATAAAATCTTTCCTTCCTCTTTATTTTCTCCCTACCTCCTTCCCTAATTTTTTTTAAGAATTCCACATCCCACACTTCAAATTTCTGTCTTATAATTGAAAAACAAAAGCACACCATAAAGGGTTGAGGATTTAGCTCAGTGGTAGAGCACTTGCCTTGTAAGCACAAGGCCCTGAGTTCGATTCCCAACACACACACACACACACACACACACACACACACACACACACGCATAGTACAAGCATGAAGTTTGTTGTGCTTTCCCTTTTTCAAAGTTCAGTTCGATTAAAACAAACTAAGAATTACATACTAAGGAAAATAAATGCTTTCTCCCCCATACCAGAAAAACAGCAAGAACGGAACCCACAACTAGAATAATAAAAGTAAAAATAGAAAAAAATAAAAGGACTCAGACTCAAGCAAGTTTCCTCATTCTCTTAATCATGCTAAACCCTTCCACTCAGTGTTTTCCTTAAGCAGACAGCAGAGAACTTGGCAGGCATCTCAAGTAACCACAAACTACACATTGAGCAGAGCAGAATTCTGATAGTCTCCTACACAGACCAGATAAGCACAGCAAGTTCTGACAGGTACCTCAGAGGAGTGGGTGCTGGCACATGGGAACCTGGAGGAATGATTTTCCCTCCCTCATATCCAAATACCAAAGTGTGCCAAGGCCCAGAAATTAGGATGCAAGACTCTAAGTAAAAGGTAAAAGAGAAGTAAGGTAGCACAGAAAGCTCCCTTATAAGCTTGCCTGATAAATTCATTCTCTTTCCTATACTCCTTAATTCCCTACTTATTTAAGAAAATGTTTTACATAAGTGTGCAACTTAAACTGACTAGTAGAACACAAAGATTCCTCTTTTTTTACGATCCAATACCTGTGGTTGTCCTCATTCTGACCCTTACTAGCAACGTAATCCAGGGCAAAATTTTTATTTGACACACAGCCATGTTCTCCCATATGCAAAATAAAGACAGTAATACTTATTTCAACAGGGTCACTGTGGAAACTGAATTAGAAAATATGTGTAAAACAGACTCTGCAGCTTCCCACACACATTAGGTAGATACCCACAAAAATAGCAGCTGTTAGTACTGTATAAGTTTTAAAAACCAAAGCTCAGTATCCAACATTTTCTAGGACTTTATGTTCATATTGGTCTTACTTTAGATAACAGATGCAAAGCCCCCTCCACGACACCACCCACTGCAAATGTGCTATCTGCTCAGTAATGTTTTCCATTAAAATTTCTTCTGGAAATGTAAGTCATAGAAATCATAGCCACAGAGTCAACCCATGGGACATGTTAGCTTTGTTAACAAGCAGTCTACTTAAAGTTTAATTATAATATAAAAGCCTGGTAATAGGTTTTCAAATGACCAATCCATGTGATCATACATGTTTATTACACATTCATTTCTTCAATTACTTTTCCTAATGAAGTGCAGAATCTTTTTTTCACCCAACTTTGCTCATGGTTGAATATTTTGATGACATTAGGAGATATATGTAGGTAAGCATTCTCAGCTATGATATGAAAGCTTCAGCACCGTTGACCACTCTGAGAAAGCCTTTACTGAGAAATTATGCTCCTATGACAGCGACACCAATCCCCTAACTTGATCGTATCATCCCCCATCTCAGGACTAAAATTGCCTGATAAAAGTAGAGAAATAAAGTTATAAATCAAGAAAGATAACAAATTTTATTTTCATGTGAACAAAAAAAACCAGTTATATTGAGCTATGCTTTAATCATAGATATCAGTACTTAACTCATATTAATTCATGAGTCTTTACTACCAGTTTTTGTTGTTTTTTTTTTAATCCATGCCATTGCCCATGTCTTGTCTCTATTACACTCACTCACTAATTTGCTCACTCATTCATGATAATTCCAGCTCAAGAAACTTGAGTTGGCTGGGGAGAGAGAGGTCAGTAAGGCAATCATTACCAGCAGTTACAACAAGAAGGACTATGGAAGTAGAAAGGGTGCTATTATGATGTAAAACCCAAATTCAATTCCGTTATTTGTACATATTTATGGAGATAGTGCGTAATTTGATATAAGCATACAATATGAAATGATCATGTCAGGGTAATTAGCATTTTCATCTCCTTAAACATTTTTTATATCTTTTGGTGGGGGGGGTGCTGAGGATCAAACTCAGGACCTTGCACTTGCTAGGCAAGCACTCTACAACTGAGCTAAATCTCCCAACCCCAAATATTTATTATATCTTTGTGTTGGGAACCTCCAAATTCCTCTTTTCTAGTTCTTTACCAAACCCATCTTTTTTCGGGGTGGGGGGTGGTGCCAGGGATCAAACTCAGGGCCTTGTGCTTGCTACGCAAGTGCTCTACCACTGAGCCAAATCCTCAACCTCCCAAACCCATCTTTTAACTAACTGCAACAGATCCACTTGAAAGGAGAGGTGAAGGAAGTAGTAAACCCCTTCTAGAATTTACATGCAAAGGTTTTCTGAAAAATTCTTATGTGTCCAATATACATTAAAATATTTAATATTCCTCAGACATCCTTGGAAGAGGAGCAAATTATTTTTGCCAAAGAAAGATTTAATGGGACGATAAAGTTTTTTCCATTCAAATATAACTGGACTTGGACTTTAAGAATTCTTATACACATACAGTACAGTGGAGTAGACTTTGCCACAAAGAAGGATAAATGAGTCATTTGTAGGAAAATCAATGTACCGCAAGACCATAATGCTAAGAGATATAAATCAGATATACTAAGTGAAATAAATCAGATATACAAGTTTAAATATCACATGGTTTCTCTTATGTGAGAAACACAAAATATAAATATAGAACAAAATAAAAAACAGATAATAGGAAAAAATACAGATAGATCTTCTGCATCAGGGAAGGGGACCAAGAGATGGAGGGAGGACAAAGAAAGTGGAAGGGAAGGGGAAGAAAAAAAAACTAAGATGTGTTTTATATGTACCAACACCCCACAAGGAATGTAATCATTATGTACTGTAAACATGTACTTATAAAAAAATAAAAACTGAAAAAACAAACAAACAAAAAGAATCTCAGTCAAAAAAAGCCCCAAAAGCTGGGCATGGTGGCACACATCCGTAATCCCAGCACTTGGGAGGCTGAGGCAGGATTGCAGCAAGTTCAAAGCCAGCCTGGGCTACATGTGAGTTCAAGGCTATCCTGAATTGTACAGTGAAACTCTGGCTCAAAAACAAACAAACAAACAAAAAAAACCCAAAGGTATGGTTATATTATAGATTTTGAATAATGTAAAAATACTCAGTATATGTCTGTAAAAGCACATATTTGGGATTTATCTGCTTCACTTATTCATTTTTTTGGTGACATAAAATAGGTTAGGTTGTAAGTACCTGTAAGAAAGTCACAAATGCCTGCTAGAAAGACACTGATGAATAAGAAAGACAGAATGACCAATCACAAACAGGCATATTACCAGACATTAGCCAAAAACAAACAAACAAAAATATCACACATTCCAACAGTCACTAAGGCAAGCTTTCTTTAAAAATCTTCATAATATCAACACACACATATTATCTTGGTTAAATATTGCAGTGAATCAAAAAAAAAGAGGATAGCTGGGGATTTAGCTCAGTGATTAGAGTGCTTGCCTTGTAAGCACAAGGGCCTGAGTTCGATCCCTGGCACCACCAAAAAAAAAAGAGGATATCTTCTGAGGGTCTACTGAGCTAGTTATAAAGCATATGTTTATTCACCCACATATATACAAATTAAATATTTTCAGAAAACATTTGTTTAAATATGTACAATTTCCAGGCAAAACTTCTGAATGCCAAGTAAGTGGTACAATTAGCTCTAGTCCTTAGTTTTCTGTGTACTTATTGCATTTTTAATGCAATAAATACACAGAGTTGATGTATTTCTGTGGCTGGAAAACAAAAACAGTAAATGAAAAAAGAAAAGAAACTATGAAAGAACCATTCAAATTCTTCAAATTATGAATAATAAATAAAATACTAAAAAGGGACACACATTCATAGGCATACACTCCTTATTAAATATTGTGTTTTACTTGCATTAACATACTTCTCAAAATTTTTAAATTCACCCATATGACTGTGGGAGATACTTTCTGAATGTTTTCTTTAAAAGTATAAAGCAGTACCTTAAATGACACAGCAGAGTCAATATGGTCTATGGTAGATTCTAATCTGGCATGGTTAAGAGAGCTGTTATTCTACCACTTCAAGCACGGCAAGTCACTAAATAGACAAGAATATGATACCACTATCAAAGTACTACTTGTATATGAAGCCTTTAAAAAAAAAAGTATAACCCTGAAAAACAAAAGTATTAACAAGCTTGTTTTAAAACAACTAACAACTAACTCCCCAGACCCAACTAACATGCAAAGACAAGAGAAACATTCCTCAGTCAGTCAGAATCTACCCTGGAACCTATTTGAATGAACTTAACCCTGGTTGGCAGCAAGACAGCAATCTTCGTCACTGAATGACTTAACAGAACACTGTGTACTTGGCACAAGTGTGCACACACACTCACACACACACATTGAAATCCACACTAAAAAGAATCTCACTATACATTTTAAATAGATCTTTAAATATGATACAAAAAAGACATTCCAAGGTAATAAGGAATTTTCAGAAGGTGGTACATATTTATTTCAGATAATTTTTGTATTCTCACTCCACCTTTTGGTCACTTGTAGTGCTTCTCTAAAGAAGCACTTCAGCCCTCTCCCGAGCACACTAAACCCACACTCTGTCCCTCCTCATGTGCTCCTCCTCCTCCAATACTTTACCTGGAAAATTCCAAACCACCCTAAGCTGAGGTATTAGGGAGGGACAGCAAGAAAAGCCAGAAACAATGTGTTGACTCATTTCCGTGGAAAGCCCTAGAGAAAAATATGGGCCACAGTTCGACCTGTCATCCAATGCAGCTCGCGCAGGTAAGAGGTAATAAAGTTATGTCATTCCCATACAGGTTATGTTAAGTCAGTCACAAAGTTAAGATGCAAGTGAAAAGACAAAACACACACACACACACACACACACACACACACACACACACACACAAAAAAAAAAAAAACCCCACAATTTGGCACATATAAACTTATAGGGTGTCTATATACCTTCAGAAAAGATACTAACCCTTTTCCTTTAGATTTATCACCCTCATTTTTTCCTACTCCAAGTTCCAGGTCTCCCAAAATGCCACCCTTATTATAACATAGTTCTCTAACCTTTAGCTAAAGTAGTTCACAATCTCCTTCTACTCTGGGAAAACCTACAGGACTCCCAGAGCTTCAGAGGAAACAAGATTCAAACCACAAATATTTAGCGATCCACACTAGCAGAAGTCACTATGGAAATGATAAAGTTTAGGCTTTCCTTTCACCCTTAAAATCTATAGTTTTCAGTCTTAATTCTTCCCATTGTCACTGTTTAGAAGTTTAAAAAGAAATCAGATCTTTCACCCTATAGCAATACAGACCCACTGTCTAGGCCAAAGCAAATTAGCACACAAAGCCTTTAACTCTACTATTGGTATTTTTGTGGCCTAGATTCTAGATAAAGGCAATAAGTACATAGTCAAATAATTTTTTAAAAGAGTAAAATGTTTAAAGAATTTTGGAATTATGCTTTAAAAGCTATTATTTCAACATTATCACATAATTCCATTCAACTTATATCCAAAAGATTAGTTTTACATAAAGTTAAGCAGATGCCACACAAAAAGAATATGTAAACCAAACTTTCAAAATTTCTTTTTTTAAAAGCAGATTTCTCTCTCCAAATAGGATTTTTTTCAGATTCAAGTTTTCAGGTCAGCAGAGTAAAAACCTACATTTGTGATTGTCCAGTCAAAAAATAAGTATACCTTTAACTTTACAAGAAACTGTCAAAATGCATTCCAAAGTAAATATACTATTTTTGCATTCCCACAAGGAATGTATGAGAGTCCCAATTACTCCCATTCTCATAGCACTCAGTTTTATCCAAGTTTTTGGTGTTTTGTTTTGAGTAGCCATTATTCCAACAGGTATTCAGAAGCAGGTATATTGTTAAAAATCAGAAAATCACACATATGAATTCAAATTCCTGACTTCTTATAGAGGACCAGAAGTTTTGACAACACTGGGCCAACACTTCTGTAAGGCAACAAGTAGCTTGAACTATTGCTACCTTTACATGAGCATTCTGTCACAATCCATACCACTTTCAACTGGATAATCAGTCTGCGTCACACATTTATATTAACTGCCTGATTTATACAACCACCTGAGTTTGAAACCTATACAGTAAAAGTAATGGTGACCCAGTAAGGTTATACCAAGCTCTATCCTCTAAAACTCAAATTTATTCTTTAGGTCCCTTTACAGTCTTGCCCCAAGGCACCTTTATAATTTCATCTCTTATCATTTTACCCACTCTAGAGTCCTGTAAAAATTAAACACACCTCTCTTAACCCAGCTGTTTACCACATTTTCAGCTGTACGAAATCTCACTCAGCTTTCAAAACCCAACTCAGTTTCCTTTCTGAAATCATCTAGTTTCTTCACATTGTTTTTAAAACCTGAAATCTCAAAACAAAACAATAATCAATACATCACACAAAAGTTGTTTCTTCAATTATACTATTGCTGTCAAATTTAATTTTTCAGTTAATTTGGTCATTCTCAACCATAATATGATGAGGGCTGCAATTCAAGAGTTGTGTAGTTGTAAGACATGACAATTAACAATAAAATACTGAGATTTACATTTGCCCCCTTATTTTAAAAATTAGACCAGATTTGTATTGTTTTTGCTCATATACATTCCAATAAGTTTTGAAGAAAAAAGGAAGGCATGATATTATCAGTACCAGAAATGCACATAATTCCGAGCATGGCACATAAATTATATTAAATGTCATCTTTTACACGTATTGGGGGAAGGGGGTTAGAACCACGAACTGTAGTCATCATACTACAAAATATCCCTTTCCTGTTCAGAATTTCTTCCTGAAAATATCTAAAGTCTCTTTGTTATGATTTACTTAATCTCTCCTCACGCAAATCTCATAGATGGGGATTATAATAACAGCAAATAGATTGTTAATTAAGAAAAAAAATGATGTGGCCTAAAAGACTGAAAGAGAAAGGTTAAATATATAAGAATGTCCTGAAAACATTTTCCTTTGCCCCACTGCAGAACAGTTCTGTAGATGGCCTTAGACCAATCCAGTTTTCCTCTTCATTATTGCCCCATTCAGTTATTTTTGAGAATAAATGTAGCATGTGTTTTGAGATTAAATGTAGCACATACATCTTGAGCTAGACCAGGACTGGTTAGAATAACTCAGGCTCTATTCCACTCCCTTTCAGAAACAGAATTCCTTCAACACTTTAGCCCAAAGAGTACTGTGACTGCCCAAGGAATCCTGTGGCGGGTGGGTGTATAAACTCGGGGCAGAGGGTCCTTCAGCTGCAGTTTAAGTGAGACATGTGCAGATGAGATTCCATCTACCCTGGAAGCTTTCTTGAACCTCAGAGGATTAGCTCACAATGAATCCTACGTTTTTGTTGCCCCTGCTACTTATCTGTAAGAAATACACCTACTTCATGTAACTTGCTGTATGCAGATATTCTACCTCACTAGACTCTAAGAGTTGTTGACCACTGCACAGTGACCCTGCTTCGCAAACTCCACTTAATTAATGGATTCAATAAATAGTTGGTGAGTACTTATCACAGGTCAACCTCTATGCTAGGGATTTGGAATAAGAAATCAAAGCTTAGACTAAAATTTTATTTGGGCGAGGTGTGGTACCAGGGGTTAAAACCTTCATCTCACACATGGTAGGCAAGTGCTCTACTAATGAGCTACATCCCCAGTCCTAAAGTGTAGACTAAAGAAGGGACTCAAGTCTCCTCTTGAATATAAGAAAATCCAATGCCCCCAAACAGTCATAAGACAACCTCCAATTTCCTGTTTTGCTTCTTAATTTAAACGCCATCATTAGATATCATATTCCAAATAAATTTAAGGAAAAAACAGCTCAGTAAAGGAACTTTATAAATACTAGGATTTATATTAGTTAATTTAAAAGAAAAACAAAGAGAAAAGATCAGTTTGAACAAAACAAGGTTATAAGCTTCAAAACTTTTCTTTAGTGAAAAGTTAACATAGACAATATAGCATCCACTTAAGCAAATATAATACTGGTTAACTAGTATAATATACAGGATGGCTACACAATGAGCTTGGAAAATGTTTATCTTAATGATTTGCAATCCAGAAGAGTTCTAGATGTAACTGGGAGATTTGTTTTACAAATTACTCATGTAGAGTTGGGGATTTTGCTCAGTGGTAGAGCACTCACCTAGCAAGCATGGTTCGATCCCCAGCACCAAAAAAAAGAAAAAAAAAATTCTACCAATTACTCATGTATTCTGAAATGTCTGCTCATAAGCATGACCAGTCTGGTTTTAAGAACATACTAAGAAAATGCCCACAATTACTGTGTTAGTACAGTGTATCTTAAAAGTGGAAAGAAAGGGTAGCCAAGGGAGTTAGCTGCACTAAAGTAAAAATTTTAACATCACATCTTACAAGAAAAGGAGTTTACAATGTATATTAAAAGCTATCTTTAAAAATATAAAATGAGAAATAATTTCAAAGTACAATAGAGGATAGATCAGAAGTTTGAGGAAGAAAAGCCACCTGTGTCCCCAGGACAACTAGGTAACATATGAGAGAAATGCTGCTGAAAGGAAAGCTGTGTAAAGTCCTGGGCTGGCAGCAGGCTGGCTCTGCCCTGCACCTCTCTCCATTTGGAAAGCCCTCCACTGATCAGGCATGGGTCCCTGGGCTCGCTCTTCTCTAAGATTCAGATAATCCTACGTGAAAGTAAGCATATAGAAATATCTCCCAAAGTAAGCAAAATCCCTCACCTTTTGCTAAAATTCAGTTCAAATAATTAGACTTCTATAACAGTTTCCTTAAATACACAAAATTCCACAAATAATATCCTTTTCGGGATCACTGGAAATAGTAATGGCATGTGAAGAACAGGAAAAAAGGGCTAGATTCAATCCTCAGTACCAAAAAAGAGAATAAAAAAATAAAAGCTTTTATGCAACAAAGGACAGTATATTACAACTCACTGATGAGAGGAAATATTTTCAAATCGAATATCTGATAAATAAATCTTACATACCAAATACATACAGAACTCCTACAATTCAACATAATTAAGTCATTGAAAAATGGACAAAAAATTTGAGTTGGCTTTTCCCAAAAGAACATATACAAGTGGCCAATACTCACAAGAAAAGATCATTAGCCATTAGAGAAATGTAAAAACCAAAGTGAGATGCCATTTTATGCTCACTAAAGTGCCTATAATAAAAAAGAAGAGGGCTGTGCTGACAAGAATATACGGAACTCTCATATCTCATTAGTGGAAATTTAAAATGATGCAAACAATCTGACAGTTCCTCAAAACACAGAAACATGATGACACAAAAATTCTTTTCTAGGTAGTAAATATACCAGAGAGCTGAACACCTATGATCATAGAAAGATTTACACATAAATTTCAAAGCAGCAATATTCACCAAGGCAGAGAAGTGGAGGATAAAACATCCAACAACTGATGTATGGATTTTTTTATAATGTGATAAATCTATACAGTGGATTACAAATCTCCAAACTAAAAAGCAAAGAGAGGCCTAGGGACTTAGCTCAGTGCTTAGAATGCTTGCTTCACAAGCACAAGGCCCTGAGTTTGATCCTCAGCACCAAAAAAAAAAAGCAGAGAGAACAAACTAAAAAAACAGAATATGTAAGAAGAGTGGGACAACGTCAAAATGTGTAATTTACATTTTAATGGAACAGCAGAAGGTGAAGGAAGAGAAAAAGGGAAAGAAGAAATACTTGAAATAATAACTACTGAAAATTTCCCCAAATTAGCAAGCCACAGATACAGGAAGCTCAGAAGACATCAAGCTGAATAAATGCCAAACAAAACTGTATGTAGGCATTTCATTTTTAAGCTACAGAAAAATGAAAAATAAAGATACACTCTGAAGGTAGCCAGAGGGGAAAAAAAATCCTTACTTCTAGGGAAGTAAAGATAATATTATATCCAACTTCCAGAAACCATCAAGCAAGAAGAGAACGGAGTGAAATATGTAAAGTGTTGAGAGAACAAAACTACGGACCTAGAATTCTCTATCCTGTGGAATTATAAAAGTGAAGGAAAAATAAAGACCTTCTCAGGCAAACAAAAAAACTGAGGAAATTTGTTTCCAGTAGACTTACATCTAATGACATTAAAAGAAATTCTTACAAAGGAAAAACTGTATTATTAGTCAGAAATCCAGATCTACATAAAGAGAAGCAATATGTGATGATAAAATCTTTTTAAAAGTTTAATTTTTCATATTCTTAATTGACTTAACCTAAAAGTTTATTCATAATAATAAAAGCAACAATATATTTAATTATATATGATCTATATATAGATATCCTTTCACATAAATAAAATGAATACAAGAACGAAGGAGAGAAATTAGGAATATTTTGCTGTAATACTCACAATATCTGAGAAAGCATGATAGTGCTATTTGAAAGGGGGCTCGAATCAGTTATAAACACATGGAAACTTTAGGGCAACCACTAAAAAAAGTGAAAAAAGAAGTGTAACTGATACGCTTAAGAAGGAGAGAAAATGGAGTTACATGAAATAAAAAACCACAAAAGGAAAAAATAGTGGAAGACAAAAATAGGTACAAGGACAAAAAATAGACAAGACAATTTTGAAGGAAAAGAACAAAGTTGTAGCAAAGAAATTACTTAACTTCAAAGCTTACTACATAAACTACAATAATCAAGACACTTTGATATCGTGAAAAAATGGACTAGAGAGCCCAGATATAGACCCATATTAATAAAGTCAACTGATCTTTAATAAAGGAGCAAAAGCAATACAATAGAGCAAAGATAGATTTTACAACAAATATTTTGGGAGAAAAGAACATCCACATTCAAAAAAGTCCATCTAGACACACACATTATACTCTTTACAAAAATTAACTCGAAATGGAATACAGGTCTAAACATAAAATGAAAAACTATAAAAAGCCAAATGTCAAGTGAAATAAACACATAAGCTTAAATACCATATGATTTCTCTTATATAAGAAGCACAAAACATAAATTATAGAGCAAAATAAAAAATAACAGGAAACAGGGAAATAGATCTTTTGCAAAAGGGAAGGGGACCAAGAGATGGAGAGAGGGGTCAGAAAGAGAAGGGGAAGGAGATACAATAAGAATTGTTGATTTTTTTTTTTTTTTTGTGCTGGGGATTGAATTCAGGGCTTGTGCTTGCTAGGCAAGCACTCTAACAACTGAGTGAAATCCCCAGCACTGTAAGAAAAGAATTAAGACATATCATGTACATGTACCAACTCCCTATGACAAATGTAATCACTTTGTTCTGCAAATACACACTAATAAAATAAAATTATAAAATTATAAACCTCCTAGAATGTAATATACAAAAAAATCTACAGATAACCTCTGATTTGATGGATTTTTAAAATATAGCACCAAGGTATGAGCCATAAAAGAAGGAACTAACAGGCTGAAATACATTAAAATTAGAAACACCTTCTCTGTGAAAGACACCTCCAAGAGAATTAAAAAAACAAGCCACACAAACTAGGAAAAAATAGATGCAAAAGACCTAGCTGATAAAAATTGTTATCTGAAATATATAAATTAAAATTCAACAATACAAAAGTAACCTGATGTAAACATTGGCCAAAGCCAGGGATGTAGCTCAGTAGTAACAGACATTTCACAAAGTGAGAGATATACAAACACACACACAGAAATGGCAAATAAGCACATGAAAGATGTTGTACATTATATGTCATCAAGGAAATGTAAATTTAAACAACACACTACACACTTACCAGAATGGCTGAACTCCAAACACTGACTACATCCAGTGCTAGTAAGAAAGTAGAAAAATAGAAACTCACACTCACTGTTGGTGAGAATGTAAAATGTTACAGCCATTTTGGAAGGCAGTTTGGCAGTTTCTTTCAAAACTAAATATACGCTTACCATTTATTTAGCAACCATGCCCCTTGGTATTTACTCAAAGGAGTTAAAACTTACAACCACATAAAACCTTTATACAGATGTCTAAAACACCTTCTGTAATTGCTAAAATCTGAAAGAAACCTAGGTATCTTTCAGTAGGAGAAGGGATAAACAGCATTACATCTGGAAAACAGAATATTATTCAGTGCTACAAGGAAATAAGTTATTGAGCTATGAGAAGTCATGGAGCAAACTTAAATACATATTACTGAATGAAAGAAGCCAATCTGAAAAGGCTACACACTCTAAATTTCCAAATATATCTGGGCAAGGGAAAACCATGGAGATAATAAAAAGATCAGGAGTTACCCAAGGCTGGGGAGAGGGAACAATTAAAAGGCACAACATGGAGGATTTTTAATGCAGTGAAACTACAGTGTGTGATGTAATGGTAGATACATGTCATCATATATTAGTTCAATACCAAGAATGAACACTAATGAAAACAACTGATTTTGGATGATAATGGGGTATATATGATCATTCATCAATTGTAACAAATGTACAGTATCAGTGGGGTATGTTGATAATGGAAAAACTATGCATGTTTAGGGGCTGAGAATTTATGCACTACCTCTATGTTACCCTCTCAATTTTCTGTAAACATAAAACTTCTCTTTAAAAACTGTTTTAAGAAAAATAGCACCACCAACAACAAAATGAAGGGATAACAAACACACTCCTGAGAAACACAAAAATGTAAGTAAAGAGCAAACTGAAAAATAGGAAATAGGGGAGTAGGGAGACAGATTTTGTTCAAATGAGTTCAAATACTGCAAGCTACAAATTCCATTGTTTTAAAAACATTTCAATATATATGCTAATTGGTTTTACTTATCTACTAGTTCATTTTAGTTCATTGAAAAGAAAGATTTGTGTTATTATCTGTTTCTTTGGGGGGGGTACTGGGGATCAAACTCAGGGCCCTATGTTTGCTAGGCAAATGCTCCACCACTGACCTAAATCCCCAATCCCTATTTCTTTTTTGTAAGAATCTTTTTGGTTTATGTCTTGTACTCTGAGAAACTACTTTGAAGCTAAATATACATAGTATTATAACTACTGCTATTCTCTTATTATTTATGAAATTTTATTTTTTAATAAAATTTTTTTAAAATGATGAGGGATGGAAAGGCAATGATAAAAAGAATTAAGAGGTGTTATGTACATGTCCCAACTCCCCATAAGGAGTGCAATCGTTATGTCATGCAAACATGTACTAATAAAAAATAAAAACTGGAAAAAAAGAAACAATGGAAATTGAACTTTTAAAAATATATTTATGTCAAGATTAAAAAAATAAAACATTTACAAGGGTTACAGATTTAGCTCAGTGGTACAGCATTGCCTAGCAAGCACAAGGCCTGGAGTTCGATCCCCAGCACCCCTCAAAAAAAATTTACAAAAATTTACAAAAACAGATTACTGCTTGCCAAACTCACCTTATAAAACATACTAATAAAAGTTTTCAAGGCTGAAAGCAAGTGACATAACAATCCATCCAAATCAACAATGAAAAAACAGTATAAGTAAAAGTAATTATCTGCCAGGCATGGCAGATTTTTTATGGTGGCACATGCCTATAATCCCAGTACTTAGGAAGTTGAGGCAGGAGGATCACTGAGTGTTTGAGGCCAGCCAGGGCAACACAATGAGCTCAAGCCAGCCTGAACTGCAGAGCGAGACTGTTATGGTTTGGCCTAAATGTCCCCCAAAAGCCTCATGCGTTCATAGATGGGGCTTTTTCAGAGGTGGCCTAATCTAGAGTGTGTAATGCTGGGATTAACGGTGTGTGATTACTAAATCAATTCACTGATTGGTTTGGCACCACCCTAATCCTGGCAGCCTGGATAAAATATAAATGGCAGAAAGAAGCTGTTTAAATCTCTTTTGCTTTCCTTGCTTGCCTTGCTGCCTTTTGGCTGTCTGGCATGCCACCCTGCCTTGGATCTAGCTGATTGTGGACTGAAACCTCTATGAATTGTGAGCTAAATAAACCTTTGTCCTGCAAGTTTGGGTGTTGGGTATTTTTGTCTCAGCAACGAGAGAAAAGTAACTAAGACAGAGACCCTGTCCCAAAAAACCAAAAACGAAAAAAGGGGCCGGGGATTTAGCTCAATGGTTAGAGTGCTTGCCTTGCAAGCACAAGGCCCTGAGTTCGATCCCCAGCACCAAAAAAATAAAAATTATCTAAAAAACAATATATATGCATATTTGTTCAATCAATTTTAAAAATGACTGCATAAAATATATATATAACAATTATAAATATGTAACTAGTCACAAAGACTCAAAACTTAAGAACCAAACACTGACAAATGGAATTAGGCTAGAAATCAGTAACAGAAGGAAAACTGAAAAATTCAAAAACATGTGGAAAAGAAACAACACATTTTTCAACAATTAATGGACCAATGAGTAAAAGAAATTTAAAAATACTTTAAGCCAGCAAAAATAGTAACAAAACATATCAGAGCTTATTGGACTCAGCAAAAGCTGTGCTCAGAGAGAAATTTAGTGCTGTAATGACTATATGAAGAAAAAAAATCACAAATTATAACCTAACTTTATACCTTTTGGAACTGCAACAGAAGACTACAAAAAAAGTTAGCAGAAAAAAATAATAATAAAGATTAGATCGGAGACCATTAAAACAATAAGAAAAAACAACAGAGAAAAATCATTGAAATCAAAGTTGGAAATCTTTGAAAACATCCAAAAATTTATAAATTTTGGGCCAGAATGACAAAGAATAAAAGAAAAAATAATAAATTAGAAATACATTCTAACATTCTCAGAGGAATAAAATTAGTTATAAGAAAATACTAGAAACAACTATATGCCAACAATTTCAATAATTTGTTGAGAAAGATACATTTCTAGAAACATACAAACTATCAAAACTGACTCAAGAAGAAATAGAAAAAAAAGCTATTACACATAAAGAGATTAAATTAGTAGTCAAATATTTCTCAACAAAGAAAATCCCATGATTACATGGTTTTATTGGTTATTTTTACTAAACATTTAAGGGAGAATTGAAGTCGGGAATGGTGGCCCACACCTGTAATCCCAGTGATCTGGGAGGCTGAGGCAGGAAGACTGCAAGTTTGAGGCTAGTGTGAGCAACTCGGCAAGACACTGTCTCAAAATAAAATTAAACAAAGCTTGGGAAGCCAGGTTTGGTGGTACATGCCTATAATCAGAGCATTCTGGAAGGCTGACAAGTTCAAGCCCTGCTTGGGCAATTTAATAACTTAGGGAGACCCTGTCTCAAAGTAAAATGGAAAACAGAGATGTAGCTCAGTCAAAGGCTGGGATTCAGTTCTGTAAAATAAAAAAGGAAAAGTTAGGGATATAACTTTGCCTAGCACAGGGTCAGGCAGAAGAAAGCAGAAAGGAGGAGGAGGAGAAGAAGGAAAAAGAGAAGGAAGAGGAGGAGAATTAACACCAATACTTCTGAAATTCCAAGAAATAGATAATCAGGCAAGAGAAAGAAATAAAAGGGATACACATAATAGGAAAAGACAAAGTCAAAATATCATGACATGAAGTGAAAGACCTCTACAATGAAAATTACATTAGACTGAAAAAGGAAATCAAGGAGGACATGAGAAAATGGAAAAATATCCCATTCCTAGATAGGCACAACCAACATAATCAAAATGGCTATACTACTAGAACTGATACACAGATTTAATGCAATCCCAATCAAAATGTCAAAGTCATTTCTAATAGAGTTAGAGAAAACAATTCTAAATTTATATAGAATCAGAAGAGACACAGAATAGCAACAACAATCCTGGGTAACAAAAGCAAAACAGGTGGCATCAGAATCCCAGCTGTATAGTTATACTATACAGAATCAGCTGTATAACTATACAGCTACAGTGATTAAAACAGCATGGTCCTGGAACAAAAACAGGCTTGTGGATCAATGGGACAGAATACAAGAAGCAGAAACAACCCCAGGCACAGAGAGTTATTTGACCTTTGACAAAGCAGTTAAAAATAAACAGTGGAGGAAAGTTAGCCTCTTTAATAAATGGTGCTGGGCACTCGAATACCTCATCTTTGACAAAGAAGCCAAACACCCTCACTGGAAGAAGGATAGCCTATTTAGCAAATGGTGCTGGAAAAATTGGCTAACCACATGTCAAAAATTAAAACTAGATATATGTCTCTCACCATGTACTAAACTCAAATCAAAGTGGATCAAAGATCTAAACATTAAAACAGAAACATTAAATTTACTGGACAATAGAATAGGAAGAACCCTCGAAGACATAGGGGTAGGAAAAAAATTTATGAACAAAATCCAGACTGCACAGGAAACAATACAAAGAATCAGTGCTTGGGACCACATGCTATTAAAAAGTTTTTGCACAGCAAAAGAAATCACCAATAGAGTAGGGCGAAAACCCACAGACTGGGAAAAAATATTTGCTAGCTATCCATCAGACAAAGGTCTAACATCTAGAATATACAAAGAACTCAAAAAAATTAAACCTCCCAAA